>JAVQJD010033875.1:0-47714 GCA_036023655.1 Nannoperca australis | reverse complement strand
TGTCTTGACTCTATTTTCTATTCATTTCACAACGTATGGTGGTGAATAAGTGTGACTTTTCATGGAAAACACAAAATTGTTTGGGTGACCCCAAACTTTTGAACGGTAGTGTACATATTTCTAATTTATTTCTTATTACAGTATGTTGAACTTAAAATAGACTCTAGTTCTGTAACAGTTTAGTATACCGTTCAACAAATTTCCTCTATAAATTCCCACCATTTAGAATAAAAAAAATGCTTCTTAGCTATGATGCCACATAAATGGAACATTTATTTTCTCTCATCAGCTGAAGTGGGAGGCATCGGTATTTTGCAAATGTTACAAGTTCTTGCAGCAATTCTTGCACAGATTGATTTATAACATGTAGCTTGAACACTTAAGGCTTTCCAAAGTATTTTGAAATACAGGTCAATTTAGGAAACACAGGCACAGAGTGTGTAATAATGGTACACACATGATACTACAGTGGTTTTACCAATTGGTGCATTGATGTGTCCATGCAAATGATCCAGTTATACTGATAGCTGTGACTTTGCAGATCATTTAACGCTCTACATGAGTTGTTGTGCAGTATTTAGAAATAATTTTGAGCAACATATTTCTCTTTTTCTTTCACTTAAAAGAACCAAACATTGCCAAACAAAGCCAAGTCAAGTTAACTTTGACTGATTTATAAGTTGATGAAACCATCCTGCCTGGGACCAGCTCACCAAATCAGTATTAAAACCATGTTTTCATCTTAAAGTTCTCTGCAGTTGGAGTAGAGTTGAGCCCTCACCACCTTTTCAAATTTTTTCATCAATTGGTAAGATGTTCCGATGAGATAAGATCACAATTTTCAATTTCTGCTGACTTTTACTTTAAGAGGCTTTTGTTGGAACTGGTTTACATGGATCCACCTCTAACAGTACATATATGGATAAAAGTGATTGCAAAACAGTGGGGAAAAAAGACCTTTGACCTACAGTACAAAATGTCTGCAGGATCTTAATATGTATGAAGCAATCTAAAGTACAATCATGAAATTTGGTGGGTGTAGTCTAGTCTGCCTTCTAAATCGCCATAGCTGTTGCAACAGAAACTGCTTGCATTCCAGAGGTATGTGCCAGCTCCCCCTTCAAAAACACACACACACACACACACACACACACACACACACACACTACGCTTGGACAACACACACTTGCAAAATCAATAATCTTCAGTCCCTCTTGACAAACAAACACACCAGAGCTTCTCTGTGGTACGAGGGTTTTTCATCCTGCCAGGCATCAGACTGAAACTTGTGTACAAAATTGAATCAAGTTTAATCTCTTTTTCCCCTTCCTTTTTTAGATGTCTGAAATCCAGGAGTTTGCTTACAGGGCCTCTGTATGGCACCAGGCCTCAGCAATCTAAAAAAAACATGAATATAGTGCAGATATACTGTAGCACAAATCGTTACAACACCTGTTACCTTTAAACTACATAAACAGTGTTAGGTTTAATGCCAAAACAAATGTATGCTGTCATTTATGTAGATTATAGATACTCCACAATTTAGCACTTGTGTATTGTACTGTAACCCTGTAACATACAAAGTCTATTAAGAAAATAAGAGAAAATAATCTCATGTTGGTACTAATGTAATGATGATACTCCTTCAGGTCACCAGAAGATTAGTAAAGCCAGAAATGTCAAAATTAAAGAAAAGGCTATTAACATAACATTTGCAGGTGTCCACAATGGGGCTATCAAGATTAATATACAGTATATTTTTGGGGATTTCACAATAACAACACGTGTTTGACTCACCCATGCTGACGTCCAGACAGAAGGGGTCCATCTTGAGCTACCTCTGGCAGACAGACTGATCCAAAGATGTATGTCTTCCCTTGTCAGGTTCAACTTGCCCTGGAGATCAGACGAGGTCTATTTCAGACTGTTCTCCCACCAAACTCTTTTCCTCCTTTCTGGCCAGCTCATGTCCAAAGAATGGACAGTCCCCTGTTGCAGATCAATCTGTTGAGAGCTCCCCATTCTGGGCATTAGGAAATCCTGGCTTTCTTTAGTTTTAGTTCTTTAAGGCAATCGAAAGAGAGCAGTGCATGACTTAACTCCGAAACAGGACTTTCTCATGCTGCTGGTACCTTCCTGGACAATGCCACTGCTGGTAGGGGTTTGTTTTCTGGTTGTTTTTACTATTTTGAGGGCTTCAACACCACTTTGTTTCATGGCTGTGATTTCATTCAGCTGAAATATGAATATTATCAGGGCTTCACACAGGTAGCACATGCTAAATTACCCTGGACAGAACATAAATTCTGTATGCACTGTATTTCATTTTTAGTTTTTATTGACTGAGCATTATTATTATTTTCTCTTGTACTGCAAAAGTAGGAAATTGTTCCAATAAACAGATATAGAAATGTAGTAATTATCATAAATTAAGCCAGTAATCCCTCCGCTGCTTGGCAAATATAATTACAGGTACAGTTTTTAGCTTTAGTGAAATCATAATGGAAAAACCATCAAGCATCACATAAATCTTTGCAAATTAGACCAAACATCCCATCTACAAGACCTTCATCATATATCATATATCACATCATATATACTATATATATCTTGGTATGCAGAGGATACTTGTCACTCTACCACTTTTAAGTTAGTCTTTACCTTACAAAAAATGTATTAAATTGCTAGTATCACTACTATCACGCATTCCACACTAACAGTCACTGTTAATACTGAAAAAAGTCAACTGCTGGTGTGAGTAGCCTCTGGTCAGGACATTTGCCAGATACATTTGCAGGCTAGAAAAGATCCATAACATCATTCCATCACATACACTGTGACATGGGGCCATGGACCTATTTGATATTTAGACTCAGGGTCTCAGGGTTAGCGGTTAAGTGTCTGGACTCTAATAGGCCAATTCAGTGAGTTCTTAATGTCTTTTGTTCATTGCTAACTGTTCACTTTCAGAATCAAGTTATTTTTTGTATTGAGTTTTTCCAGAACTCCTTATATACACAAAGGAAAAGAAATTGCTTGGTTTGGTTGTGCTAACAAAGCAGGCCTGACCAATTCTCTTTGTAATTGTTATTCAAATCTGCCATTCACTTAACATTTTAGCCACCATTGAGGTGCAACATTTTGTACAACAGAAGTATGATTTTTTGAAAGAAATATGTTCCCTAACATACTTTAATTTAATGTCCACCTGCAATGTTTGTTTCACAGTTTACACTGAATGAGTTCCTCACAGAACCCCCAAAGAATTTATACATTTTCCAGCGATATTACTTCTAGAACCTATGACGTCCAACAATGTGTCACCTATATTGGTTATGGTGTATTGGCACACCAAAACATGAAGGAAAAAACATAGCTTGAACTGGTACCATATCTTCTACAGCCAGAAATGTCTACCATGATGCTCATGTCGTCTTAAGCAATCTCCTTTTGTGTCATTGGACAAATCTCTAGGACACCTAAGAAACAAGGTCAAGAATTAGCTTAGAGTTGAATTCTAACGGGTCTTGAAAATTCTCGTTACCATAGCTGTCACATATTCAAATGTGGAATTATATTTCTGACCCTGCATATCTGAACTGTTAATATAATTACTTGGTCTTCTTTGTTAACTGGCTCAGTGGAGTTCATGCAAGAACCATTTGTACAAAAACATGTGGCATGTATGAGTGAGTCACCAATTTTCTCCTATTTTAAGATCCAGATCTGTTGTATAAGTAAAGTACAGAAAATCTGTCTTTCTATATTAAAAAAACACTTGTCATCATAAATCATAAAGCCATAATCAAAATGAATTAAGTTTGAATTAAACTTAAATAAAATATTAAATTAAGATAGACTGCTGCAAAATGAACCCTTTTTTTACCATATCATCATCATGGCATGCCAATTTACTGGTTTTATTTTATTGGCTTATTTCGGCACATTAATGTATACATTTCAGTAACTGATAGGTAAATTCTCTCAGAGTCTTTTTTTAGAAGAGCGTCTGTAACCCCATGAGCTGAATCATCATAAAATTACCATAAGTACAGTGTTTCAGAATACCACAAAGAATGTTAATAATCCTCACACAAACCTGTTGCTTAGATTATGCCATCAAGTGAGTGACATGATTAACATTTCCATACCTATGCCGCCCACATCCTGACATCCAGTTTGACCTGGAGGTCACAACCCCTTCACACTATTACTGGGTACATGTTTCCTTCCTGATTCAACATAACACACTGAGCTGGGTGGGGCAAGCTGGCTATGGATTTCAGTGGCTGAGTCAAAAAGAAAGACGTGGTGTGAGAAACAAATTAGACAAGAAGAGAATAAAGGGGAAATAAAGACTGGCTTGTGTGTGCCAGGGGGAGGGGTGATAAGGGCAAGCCAGGTCTCTACACTTCTATCATCTTAAAAGGCAGGGTTAGTATGTGGGTCCATCCTGCTTTAATTAGAACTTCTGGCCTGAAGGGGAACTCAACCAACGCTCAGAGCTCTGGCAGGACACACACCACGTGTGCAACTGGGGGAGGGTGGATGTAGGAGTTTGGGGTGGGATGGGGACTGCTGGGGGGGACATTTGAAACTGTTTAAACAAATCAGTAAGGAATATCAGTCACCGAGGACCCTGCGGGAGAGGCTGTTGGTTTGTTCCCCTGCTGCAGAGGCATTTGTCTCCGCTTGAGAGACTATTTCGTCATCGGTAGAGAGACAGAAAGAAACAGAGATGTTTCTAAATGCAAGAAGAGAGCGAGTACCTGCATGATTGCTCCAAGCATAAAAGGATTCTGGCGAATTATGGTAATCATGTGTTGCTGGCATTTGAGTCGAAAGCAGCTAATAAGCTATCGGCTGTCTGCAGGACCTCTGACCTATGTGTGAGTGCACGGCTGTGTGGAGCTGTGTCCAGCAGACATGCACGTGTAAAACCCAGATGGTCAGATGTAATAAACATGGCCAGTGTTTTTGGCTCACATAAAGGGCATGGCGCTGGTGTTTTATTTCATCTGGGCCTTGGGGCATAAATGTGTTCACTCAGGCTCTCAAGTGGGTTTTACAAGGGTGGAGAGGGAAGCCTGTTTCCACCTTGCTTTTTTTTTTTTTTTTTCTTGCAAAGGGGCACAGCAATTTAGAGGTGCTGGAATAACGGAGGCCATAGGGAGCAGGGAGGGAATTCAGGTGGCCTGCTATTGGTACCGGATGTTTTAATAAAACAACATGGCGGAGAGGGGCTTGTGACAGAGGTCTGTTCAGAACCTCCGTCATGCAGGCTGCACTGTGAAGCAAGCAACCACATCTGTTTTTATTCAAAACAATCAGGGGCCGGCACTGCAGGCAGCTTGAGCCTGTTATTAAAGGCTTTCTGGGGCCTGCTGAGGGACGGCCCAGACAGAGTGATTTATCCACTCTTTGCTGAGTGGACGAGGATCGAGTGTGATGTATATCGAGATGGAATTCCAATCAATCATCCTTGCCAGGACACCTACCCAGAAGGACTGACGAAGCTATGCTGTCTTCTGCAACAGGGTGAAACTGTCACATCCTGCATTAGAAAAGGGATTTCACTATTAAAGACTATATGCAGATTGGTTTCTGTTCCTACCCATAGTGTCTTACATCATTCAAAACCAATGACTTGAAGGCTATGGCAGTAGCGAATCTGTAATTAGGGTTCAACTGCCATGCACAGCTTTTTTTTCTGTATCATTTCAACAGTAGTTGCTGTAGTAGCAGTTGCTTGTTGAAATGATAAGTGCTAAACTTTTCAGACAGTGCCTACTACATGATCCCATCCGTAAGTCAACACACTAATATGCATAGTGGTGGTTTACTCAACAATCTGAATTCTGAGCAGCATCATTAAACAGGCTTGAATCATCAGATCATTTCTCGCTAGGGGCAGACGTGCAGAGTCGTTTATCTTCCAGGCTTGGGGCCTTAAAGGAGATGGGTGAAACTCATTGAAACCTAAAAGACAAACTCTGAGTACTTCTTTGGGGCCCTGCCTAGTTCCTCTGAACGCTAAAGCGAGCTTTTAAATAATTTGGGGAGAGCCCTTTGGAAGCTGAATAATTCACTGCAGCATGATGAAGTCTCTAGCCAGCTGGGTGTTCCATTAGTAGACTCACTACTCGACAGCTCTATTGCCTGGCAGGCCAACGGAGGGAAGGAGAGCTGGGGAGATGAATATGTCTCTGTGAGGAGGATCATCCCGTTATCACTCTGCCCACTTCAATTACATCAGCCACAGGCTCTCTGAAAAGAGATTCATACAGCGTCTGCCCATTTTGCTTCAGATGAGCCTCTATGCACCACACCCAACACGTGATAGCCATTCAGTTGTTGTAACGCAACCTAAAATGACCTCAGCAATGGACATATGAGGGGAAGGGAAAGAAGGAAAAGCATGTCCTCTGAGTGTTTGACAGCGCAGACTCTTGACATCTAATTCCTTCTGCCATATGACCTAAATATACAGCTTTAGGTGTAAACTGCTGGTGAAGTGAACGACCCTGTTCTTGTCCAGATGGCTTCCATCGCTGGGCAGTTTTCTCCAGGACAGGCTGGTGAAAAACGCTGGCCTGCTGTGGCATCATCACCAGTTTAGCTCATCTAAGCTCCCCTGGCAGAAGCAGCAATGAAACGAATGGACACAGAAGATCAAACGCTGCTTGGCTGTGACTAAAATCTCCTTTCCTGTGAGGCATCAAAGCAAAATAGGATTTTCTGCTGAGGGATATCTCCCTGCTTACCGTCACTCCCACACGCCAATTATCTGTGATAGTTGATAGCCAGGGTATGAAATGTGAAGCAAGCATTGACCTGTCAGTGAGTTACTCCACCATGCAGGTATACACGCATTGCAAGAATTCCACATAGTTTCTTCATACAGGACTTAACACGGCACCCTCGTGCTACTCATTCATCTATCATGTCTTTGAGTATGGTCACTTTCCTATCAGTTCCAGATATCACTCAAGTTAACCTTGCCTACATTCCCAAGGCCTGTCTCCTTGTCTGTGCAAAGACCCTGTCAACTCTTGAACAGAGTGACAGAGTGGCCAGCCTTACCTTGTGCTGCCAGCCAGCCTCATTCATAACATCATCACCTTCACTTGGCCATGTCACGCCTCTTACAGGAGATGGATGTCACCCACCCAAGGACAGCTGGGTAATGGCCCTCATCCTGACTTCAAGACGGGGCACAATCACCTGTCATTCCTAATCTGTATGCTTCAAGCCAAAACAGATAGACAATGCAAGGAGAAAGAGGAAAAAGTGGAGTTCCATAATAGGAAGGGATGTGCACTACATAATTTCACAGTTTGGACATAAAATCCAGTGAAAGTGAAAACAATACAGTATGTGATTTGGAATGTTTCTGTACCAGTACCCACATTTACTTATGCTTTGTTGATCCGTTCAAAACCATTTGAAATAATGCCTAAAACAATTTAGTTATGCCTACATAGTACATTAAAGATCTATTAAGATACATTTTGATTATCATTTTAACAAATGTCTCCCCAATGTGAAATGCTTCCAATCCCACTGAGAATCCCACAAACTGCTATTCTTATTCACTGAAACCATACACACCAAGTTGTTCCTCTACAAGCTCAGGACTCTTGCATGGTGTAAGTCTAGACCTCTCTGATTAAAATTTAACATCTGCCAAAGTTCTGTGAATCTTTCATTTTCCTCTGGGGCACACCATGATGAGTCTAGTGAACACTAATGAACATATAATGAGCTACAAATAGCTCTCCAAATGGTCTGGTTCCTACGCTGCTTCCTGTGTCCTTAGAGTCATCTCAACTCAAAAAAAAAACATAAAAATAATTAAACATTATTAGTTTATATGGTTACAGAGTGAAATGTAAAAAGCAAAAAACTGATGTTCTACTGACTGGTAAGGTTATAAGGAAGGTTATTCTGGATCTGTGACACATTATAAACACTCTACTGGAAAAACAAAATTCATAAGGCATATTTTTCTATCTCGCTTTTGGAGAACAAAAACGTAACACACAATAGTGCCCTGTGTTCAGGGTGGGGAGGCTGTTTGAACAACTGCTTGCTTTGTACAGTAAAACCCAGCTAAACTTTTGCTGATTTAATCCCTTATGTCTTTATTAATAACAGTGATGACAGCATATCCCTGACTAGGGGCGCTTCCTCTTTGGAAGATTACTCCTACAATCTCTTAATCCGTCACCAGTTAGCTGTTTTCCAAACATCCCAACAGTCATCTCTGCATGTGAGGCAGGCAGCTTTCTAGACAGTTTGGAGTCTCTCCAGCTCCTGGCAGAGGGAGAAAATGACAAAGGGATGACACAATATGAATGTAGGGCAGAGGTAAAGGAGTAATCATCATGCTATAATTCATCTTGTCTCTCCTCCAAAGTGCTACCATGATCCATTGTCTATTAATAAGAAAACACTGACTAATGTGCTGAGTAAACATTGTGGTGGAGGAGTAGCTGCTGTTTTCCATAAATTTATTAAATACCTCTCAACAGTGATGCTGGTAGTTTTGAGATGCTTGCCTTCTGGATTGAACATGCAACCCCACCCTCTGTCTGTCTGGTTATCTATTGTCATCCTAGTATATTTGGAATCTTAATTTTAATTCTCAACATTTCTGTTCTCCATTATATTCATTGCATCATCATTATCTCAGCTGGTGATTTTTATATTTATATAGACAAGTCCTGAAACACATTTGCAAATAAAGTGAATTTTTTTTATTTATTAACAACATATTCTACGGTCAACACATAACCATAACCATTTCTACCTGTTGTGTATTGGCACAGTGAAACTCAAAATATGTGTTTCCATCCACTTGTTTTAATACACATTTGTAATTTGAGCATAGGAGTGGAAATGCCCAAAATTCTTTACAAAGTTAAAATATTGCAAAAAGGTTTCTACGCTTGACTGCGGTAGAAAAGTTTCCATCACATCTTTTTCATTTGTTTGGCGTTTGACTGGCATTCTTCTAATCACATCCTCTCATTGTGAGCTCTTCTTCTGCAATGGTTTAATGCCCTGACTTATCCTCTAGTGCCATCGGCAGATCAAAATGTTCACATATCCAGTCTGCAACATGGACTGGCACAACATTTTGTAGCCATTCATGATTACCAGAAAAAGAATCCTAAAGATTTTGGTGATCCCTAGAATTTCCCTCTAGCTCCACAATCAGGCCAACATTTCTGATTATGACCTGACATTCCCATCAGCCTCAATTAGAAAATGCTAGCATGCTAACACATTAAACTAAGATGTTAGCATTCTCATTGTGAGCATGTTAACATGCATGTCAGAGCACTGCTGTACCTTAATTCGGCCTCACAGAGCCTCTTGCATGGCTGTGGACTTTTATTGTTGCTTATTCTCATCCACTTTAATAATAATAATTATATAATAATATTTTTTTATTTACAATGTCAAGAGTGTGACAGCAGCAATGTTGAAAGCCCATCATTTTATTGTGGTTGATGAATGATGAATGAAAATAAATAGGTTAGACAATGGGAGAGCACATAGAGAAGAGAGGTAGCACATAAAAAAAGAAGAGACATAAAAGGAGGTAAACTAGAGAGGTGATTGTAGTTAGAAGATGGGAGAATAATTTGAGCAAAGTATCTGTTGTTGTTTTGTGGATGATTTATTAAAGGAGACCAGGTCTAAGCTTTAATTTGTTTGAATGTGTTCCATGCTGGCGATTTCTCTGTACAAATGTTAGAAAAGTCCAGGCTGTGCTTCTGAAGGCACATGATATCGAAGGCTGAATGTGTGTACATGGAGTGGTATTGAATGACATAAAGAAGGCCAACAAGCTGCAGCAGGTGATGGCAGGGTGAGACCGATGTGCTGAGAGGGATGACAAAAGCTGCCAAGGAAAACCTCATTCCTGCCATACAGTCGCTGTGACAGGCAGAGGACCCTAGAGTGATTGAAAAAATACATTAAAAGGGAGTTAAGGGGGTGGGGTAAAAATTTGAAAAAAAAGAGTTAACTCGCTTGGGTGCAAAAGCTCTCCTCCTCTGCCTTTCACACTCTACATCTTTCATATTGGATCTTACCTGAAAGCAGATAAGAATCCAGGACGACAAAGCACTGACATTTGCAGCCTATCACCCACTGTACCTCTACCTGCATCTCTTTTAGAGCAGTATCTGGTTGTAGGTCTTGATAGAATACAATGACAATCATTACAATCAAATGCAGGAGGGTTGTAGTGCTGTGTCAATGTTCATTTCAACAAAATGAACACTGACATCTTAATGCTTTTTTGAACAATCCATGTCTTAATTTCTCAGGATTTAAACAAGTTTTTGTTCAACCTATATCCTCAACTTAATGTGCAGACACATTTAAGAGATGAAAATAGCAATTCACCAGTGCTTTTGTAAGGATTCATATAATTTAATGATATATCTGGTACGTTTTAATACATTGATGACTCAATGCGGGTAAGCTAATAATGATTTGTTGTTAAAGTTAAACTGTATTGTTTTTCATCATGGAGTATTATACAAGTCACGCTACTGGTTTAGCATGCTGACTTTTGTATCAGAGAAGTGGACTGGAGCAGGGGTTTGTGCTTACATGAATCATGCAAATAAAATGATTCATGAGGTGTTACACAACAACTAAAAATGACTCATTTTTTGCAGTTGGCTGTTTAAAGTTGTCACTACAAAGACTTTACAATGAGGTTGTTGGAAAAGTTGAATTCAATAATTCTGCTGAAAATGCATTAATTGAATGTGAGAACTAAATCTTTCAGTGAAAGAGCTACACACGCTCGGTATTCTAGCATTATTTAAATTCATAAAGGTGCACAGGAGAGTGCGTGCATAAACCCAACACTCCCACATTAAACTTTAAATTCAAAATGCAGAACCTCAGTGACTGTTGAGCACTTTTCCTTTGCACGATGTATTTGTTTTTTGTTGTTATATATATATATATATATATATATTGTTATATATATTTTATATCTTAAATAAATAATAATTGCTATCTTGTCCAGAATGAGGCTATGTCATCCTTGTTATTCTTAATTTGATCATTCTCACAGCTAGCCAACACTGTCTCACCGCAAGAAGCAAAAACAACTGGCGCATCACAGAGGAGCAGAGCAGATTAATGAGCTCAACAAAAATCATAATGCAGAAAAAGAGGCGGCGAAGAGAGGGAAACAAAGACAATCTGTAGTCCACAGCCACTGATTATTCTCATTGTCAATTAATGTATCCCTCTGTCAGTTATTTCTTTGATTAGCCATTTGTTGTAGAAAATGGTAGAAAATAGTTTCAATAGAGTTCAATTTACAGTGATATCAAACAGAAATAGCCACTTTTTCTTTCTAAATGTATGAAAGGCATCCTATATTATATATTAAATGTCTAAAAATGACTAGACCTATGTTACTTATTTTGGTGAGCTGTGTACTTAAATAATCCCACATTTTTCCAACAACCTAACAACCCTGTCATTTGATTTATCATATGCTCATTACAAGTCCTCCAGTCTAAACGTTAGAATAGGTAGTTTTCCAATGACTCCCAATAAAACATATGTAAGTGTACAGGACCTTCATTATCATAACAACAACAACAACAACAACACATGGTTGACAGTGTGAAACAGTTGCAATATAAAAAAGATAACTAAGTTATTAATACAGTGTTACAAAATTATATTCCTTTACAGTAATACAGCATTATTTTTCTGCCACACAGAATATGTTTTTCATTAATTTCATGTCATTTTGCATGATCGATTACTCTACAGTAATCCAGTAGAGACCTAGTTAAATTATATATTTCAATATCGATCTAGCTTGCAACGATGTGCTACAATGACAGCTATGTGTGTGTATGTTACCGTTATAACATTACAACAATGTTCAACACGCTCATAAAGTTATTTTTAGTTTGACTTTTGTTTTGATCATGGATAACTGCATCACCTCACTAATCATGTCCCAATGCGTTCTTTTAAAAAAAATTCTAATTTCTCTCCCATCTCCTCTCTCTCATCCTCAATCAATTTATATCTCATTTAACTTCCATCCATCCTCTTACAGGCACCAACCTGCTAGACGCTGATGAAGTTATCATCCTTCTCCTTCGCCCGTCCCACCCTCCGATACCCCCCCGACAGCTCCGCCCTCTCCCCATAGTAAATGTTTGTTTTCCCAACAAATGTAGGGCAGACTGTTGGAAAGCTGACATCCGCCCCCCCGTGTGGCAGACCCCCCCCAAGGAGCTGCTCTTACAAGCACTGGAATCAAATACATGAGATGAGGGAAGGGGGGGTGCATTCAAAAATCATCCTGCTAAGCCTCTTAAGGAGGAGCACGGATAATTAGCATTCATAGAAATTGAGTGTGCGCACTATGATGTGTGTCTCATAACCCTGCACTGTGCTCTGTGTGTCTTTGAGTGAGTGAATAAGTAAATGAGTCAGTTGTCATGTTTGTAGTAAGATTTTGTTTGAAGTTTTTAGTGAACTTCTGAAGTTTCAGCACAATAAAATCATTGCATGTGTCCATCAAGCTGCCTTTAAGCCAACATATTGAAAAGCACATGACTAGATTAGTTCGATCACCACCGCTGCTTCACACCTGACGTGTGTTTCTCTGTTTTCATGAATGAATGCGTCTCTTCAGATTGATGCGCACCCTGCTGTTTTGAACAGCTGCTATGGGAAGAAAGGAATGATGTGCAACAAGGGGATGTGCAATCTATTTTCCATTAGCCTTTATCACATTCTCTCTTTTTTTGATATACCAGTGTTTCCATCTCTGCCAAGTGCAAAAAACTTTTCATTCAATATTTTTGCGCTTTATTTTTCTTTTTGAGTTTCTGCTGTTTCCATGAAGGTTTTTTTCACATGCAAATTCATGATGGGCAGAAAACCAACTAGGTGGAAAAAAGATTTGAGTAAGTGAGAGATCGAACAGGACACAGAGGACAGATATAGATACAGAATTTAAAAACACTGGCATTGCTCAGTCTGCTGAGACTTACATGAAACTCTATAGCCAGACGAGAAGGTCAACATTGGACGATTCTGCAAAACCCTGGAAGTCCAGTGTTTTAAAATTTTCGCTTTCCACCATATCTACGCATGGCAACTATGGTTTGATCAAGGTTAAAGAAAGATTGTGATCATAGGAGATAATATATAGTTACAATATGTTTAGGGTTAGGCAATTAAATCACTTGGTTATGGTTAGGGAAATAAATTATATAATAGTTTGGGTTAATTATAAGGAACATTAATTACAGGTTGGTGACGGGAGGCAATCTCCGGTCTCCTGAATTGAAGTGCATCCACACGTTTACTTTGCTCCTCACTACATAAAGGGCACACTTGGATGTACGTGGAAAGGTGCATTGTTCAATATGGACAGTATTCATACAAATACTGCACTGCTACATCATATAGTCGTGACCTCCATTTTGTTCGTTCTCTCTCTATATGTGTTTGTTTCCACTGTGACAATTAAACCACGGTACACAAAAGGGCTTATAATACTGTACAGTGTCTGAAGAATTAATGAAGTTTAGTGTAAGACTCCAGGTATGATGACATCACATAGCAACGTGTATTGTCAGTGTGTGAAAGTGAATCATTATCTATTGTTTGGTGTCTGCTCAGTATATATCTTTCTTCAGAGCTTACGGAAAGAGGAAGCTGTTGTGTGATTTAAATGAGGGTATTTTAGTGCACAATCCTGAGTTGTGATAACTATAATTTGAATATCAGGTTCCACAGCTACAGTATGGATATATTTGCCTAAGTGCTTCTAGCTGCATGATGTAAAAATGTTTTGTGTTTTGTCTATTTGCTCCTATTAGCACGAACCAAAGCAATTTGTTTTAGCTGTCTAAACCTAACCATAACTTATTTGCCATTAAACATGATTTTTCCCTAACTTTACCCAACTAGTTACAACTGACACATAAGCATACTGATCCAAGCTCCCACAAAATGAAAAACAGTACAAGAACTTGATAGATAGAATATATATAGTATACAGCACAGAGCATCCTACTAATTTATACATGTATCATCCCCCAGCTGTCTGTGTTTAAGCAGTGCCACATATAGCTGTGCAGGGAACTTTAGTGACCAATGGTCCATTAGTCCAGTGTAAACAACCTGTGTAAATAAATGGGATGTAGCTTTGAATCCAGCTTATGTCTGCTGAAATGGTGCTTGGTTGCCATTTTTGTGTTTACTTTAATAAAATGTTTCATCATGTTGAAAGCCAAAGATAAAATGCCCCATTTTTCAGTAGTGTAAACAGGGCCTGTGCAGGCCCCAGATCCTGACCAACACAGCTCTGTACCAACATTAAGATCCACTGTACATAGTGCTTCGTTCAATATAAACAGAAAGCATTGCTCAAAGAGAGATCATGACAGCTATTTTTTCTTTTCCAGTCACAGCATTTGAAATCATTCTGGGTACTAGAAGTAAAAGTACAAAACAGAGGCAATATCTTGAAATTTGTAGTTCTGTTTTCAGGATGTATGGCATCTTCGCAATCCTATCCCCACATGTGATCTAAAGCGCATTAACATTGTACTGTTTTGTACAATTTCTTTGTAAGATTTTAAGCTAGAAAACATAAATAAGCTAGAATGATAAATAAATATCTTGAACCTAGCATGTTAATATCAAATGTAATTTGAATTTGTTTTTATTTCTCTATAACCTTAACTATATCAGTATTTTGTATTTAGAAAGAAAATGCAATAATGAAAGTTGAGAAGTTTTCGTTGACAGTGGTCTGGCAGCAAACCACAAACAACCCAACCACTGTCACCAGATTTTGACAGATTTGGCTCCCCAAAAGGGAAGCCAAAACAGTTTGATCACCTCCTGGTGGCTGGATGCCCCTTCATGTTAGCAGGACATGGGCCAAAAGTGAAAATCTAAGTGCGCATCAATTAATATTTTCAGTTATTTTGGGTAATTCTTATCGTTATACAATAACAACATTATTATATAATAAGTTTGGTTTTAATTAGTTGCTTGATGCTTTAAAAAGGGGTGTAACGCCATGATTTACAACTGAGTGTGCTCGTGGGTGTATGGGCAGGACCTTGATACTACTGGCTTCACATGATGTCACTAGTGCAAGATGGCATCACCCGTATCTGGGATATATTGGCTTGATTTTTGCACAGTGGGATGAAATGGAGATGTGTCGTCCATCTTTATATACAGTCTATGGATTTTGATTTAAATGTTACTACATTCTGATTGGTGCTCAGAAGCACATGACGCCATCATCTTCCAACTTAGCCCCGCCCACTTCAAACTAACAAGAATACACAAATACAAAAATCTCCTAACAGAAATAACCCAAACCATTGTAACTTTGGCAGAAACATTTGTCTTCACGTAGGACCCCAACACTCATAGTAAGAAGCTCATTGAGAGAATTGACTTCATGGCCTTTAAGACATTTATCAAGAAAAAATGCCAAGTTCCAGCTCTCAGGATTTGGGGATTTTGATAGTTTTGTACAATTAAAACGTTTATATATTTGGGTTTTTTACACGTTTCTTATGATAAACAATTAATCAAAAATAGTAATTGATGGATTAGTCAATCCTTAAAAAACCCATTAGTGTTCATGCTGGATTTACACGATGTGAAGTGTTTGTTATTTGTCATTTAAAGTCTTGTTAAATCTTATCAAAGGGCAACTTAAGACCTCTTATAAGTACAACTAGTTATACAAGTAGTATAACTACTTTATAAGAAATCTTATTTTTGCTGTCCTCCAATGATTTAACTACAGCATTCACCTAGCTGAAGTGATGGAAAGGTGCACACAGGGGTACCTTATTTTGTGATATGCAAACTACATTCGACTCATACTACTTACTATCCATAAGAGTGTTTATGAGAAGAGTGGAAAAAGTGGGAGAGTGTGAGGGAAGTTACCCTCTCCCTCATTCCTTCACATTCTGTATTGATTTGACTGAAAAATGACATATGCAACAGAATCCCTTTTCCATTCTTTACAGCTGTGGATAAGAGTAATGCCACATACGGCACAATTGATCACGCTGGCAGAGGGGAAAAAAGCATGGCAAAGAAACTCTCAAGAGCACCCCCCACCCCCACCCCCACCCGGTTCGGTCATTGTAATGTGATAAATGACTGTATTGATAAATTAAACAATGACAATGTAACAAATGCGTGTATCATTATGGGATATGAGAGTGAAATGCGTGCTATAAAAAGAGATTAATGAGGATAGAGTCATGATGCGCTCATCATTCCTATGATCAAAAGTTTTTATAGTTTCCTCTAGTGTCAAATGCTACAGTTTTTTGTGTTGTTGCAAACCCTCACTCTTGGCTTAGGCTTCTTTTACTTTGGTTTGTATTGACTTCAGGCATCTAAATGGAAGGAAAAGGTTTCTGTGGTATTGGCAGAGGAAAGAAAGGGGTATATAAGGGAACTGGCTGTCCAAAAGCCAGGGGTAAAAAACACTCAAAAGAATGTTTCCAACAAGAGGCCCACTTCATAATGTGGACTTTGGAATTGTATGAAAAGCTGTAGTAAAGAAACAAAAATAAAAAAAAATAAAAAAAACTGCCTGGCTGCACTAAAAGGGTCAGAGATAAAATAGTTTTCCAGATGAGAACACATCCTTCTCGCATTAATGCTCTCCTACTTTTTGTTTGAGACTTATTTTGTGTAAATGAGCCCCTGGTTCTGCGCTCTCTGTGTGACAGCAGAAGGTCAGAATTACACAGAAAACCCAGCGCAGCTGCCAGAGAGGCAGGGAGGCAAGCAGTCGGGCCAGGTTTGGCACTGCACCCATGGGGGCTGACTGCTGAGTGCCGGGCTCTTTGATTAACACTGATGTTTGTAGATCTGTACTCTTGTGCTGTTTGTTCTGCTGCACCTATATGCCCATCACCAGACTCCCTTTATGTGAACCACCTTTATTTTCTCTGCTTTACTGCCGCCCTCTGTTCATTTCGTATGTTTTTGATTTGTGGTACTTTGTGGTGCTAATGAGCCCTTGCCTCTCTGAATATAAACACTGGATGAAACACAAACAAATCTTTTGATTATACAGACACTATAGCTTTTGAGTGTCCTCTTATTATTGGCACGCTGCTCACATAAAGCACTGGATCCTTGCTAAATGAGAGCCAATTATAGAAACAGTCTGAACGTCTTCATGTAAATCAGTGAAGTCACTCAAAAGTCAAATGTTAATAGATGCATTTGTCTGCAAATTCAAAGTCTGTCTGGTGAACTGCCTGTTTCAACGATACTTGCAGATCCTTTAAGAGATGTCTGTGCGGTGCTCACGTGCCTGGTTTATCAGCATGTATGGAACTCAGGATAGGAGGAGGTCAGACAGAGGTTAACGTCTTAAACTGCTCATTTAGGGAAGATAATGGATTCACAGGAAAGTGTTTTGTGCTTGAACAAAGCCAGCCTCAGCCAAGTCTCCGTTAACAGACAAGTAGAATAATCTGAGCTGAAATAATAGTGGCTTCACAAAAGTAGAATTTTGTTCTTAGGAACATGAGGGAAATTATCCTGCATGTAAGACATTTGGACAAAATCAATTCTCTTGTGCCTTACACAAATATTGACTGAATTAATATAGTTTCCATGTTGTATTGTATAATTGATAACGTATGTTCCAGGCCTAAGTTTAATCTCAAACACTCTTTCATTACCTCTTCCACTCTCTACATCATTCTATCTCCTTCCCCATTCTCCCTCAGTGTGCATTGCTGGACAGCACACATGTGGTTAATGGGATGATGGTGTGCAGACCTCTCTGTGCAGTAAGGGGAAGCGGGGGGAGGGGGTGGGCTGTACAAGCCCCAGTCGACTTAAATAACCAAATAATTGGAATTTCTAAAAACAATGGTTTCCTGACTTCTCCACGACCCCTCACCTTATCATTTTAGGGTTGCAAGGCCTAAACTTGAACCCATCTACTCCAGAACATTTGGCTCGCTGCCACCTCAGTTTAACCCCACAGCCAGCAGCCTGCCACAAGAGTTACAGGCCTGTCAGTCTGACTCAACGGATGTGGAGTGCTAAGATAAGTCCTCCCACTGGACGGCTATTGCATTCTGCTTCCTTCCACTCTCTCTTCTGGTCTTTGCTGTGGTTTTCAAACACCAACAACAGACATTTGTACAAGCTAAAAATGTTGCACCGCTTTCAGCATTATATTATCAACCAGTGAGCTCACCACGCAGTTTATGCCCATCCTTGAAAATCCAAATAGACCATGCAATACAGTGTGGACACACTGTGGGCCTAATGATGTGAGACTACAAGCCTGTTGATCCAGGTTGGTACCAGGGAAACAATAGCTAGTTACCTTGGTTACAGATCTCTTTGACTATCTCTATATCCAACCTGCTGCCTTCTGTAAAGAGGAGAAGGGAGTTGTTGTTATGGCAAAATTGAAATGGATTTCTGCTCAAGTAGTGTGGAAATAAAAGAAATGCAGAATGGAGGTCTGCTGCAGTCTTCAAATGATTGGAACATGTGCATCACTTTGCAGTGTTTAACTTTTCTGACCTAAGACCTACATAAAATTTGCATTGAGAGGATATTAACAGAACACAGGTAAAGATCAGCAATAGAACCTGCAATATGAAGTAGAATTATATGAATTCATTAAACAATGAGACAAGGATTAACTTGGGCTAACAATGATAAAACCTTGACGGTTGAAAGAGTTGTTCAATAAAGTATCACTTCACAGCGGGTCAAAAAATATATGTGCCTATTATACGCTTTGGGGCATATAAACACACATCTTGTATCAATGTGCCCGTAGGCTGTACAGCACCGTGACGTGCTCCGGTCAAAACAGCACCATGAACATTAACAGCACCTCAAATGTCAGTCAAACACCACCTTGGGTAATGCTCACCCAGAGGCTTGGACACCGTCCCCATAAATGTGTTCAAAAATGTTTTTTATCATTTTGTTGATATGGCTGCAACTGCTGCATTTTCTTTTTAAGACATATTTCCTTACACAAAATTAATTTCAGTTTGATTTTAAATCTTCAAAACGTTTTGTAGTTTACTTCTACTTTGTATTTATTGGTCAAAGGCTGGTTATGTGCCCATATAATCAGTACAAGGCATTTGTGCACAGTAACTCTGATAGGGAGACCCATGAATGAAGAAACCACTCTGACAAATCCTCTTTTCCATTTCAAAACTCTATTTTAATTCTAATGAATTAAAACAGAGTTTCATTGTCTGCCGTTTGTCAGATCTTATTGGCAAGAGGGAAGGGAAGATAAAATAACACCAACTGAAATGAGGCAACGAAATATAAATAATTTGAAGGCATTAACTGCTTGATAGAGGATCAGAATATACTACAACCTGCAGAGCTCAGACACCCTGCTGTTGATAGCTTATTTTATTATTGCAGTTGAGAGTAGATGTGTGTTGTGCTTCACTTTGCTGAACATAGAAGGAAAAATAATGTTTGTCTCACCTTCAGTTTTTTTAAAATCTCCGTACTATCATTGCTTTCTTCTGCAGTATTCCAGTGCATTTTTTATACCTGCATTACTCTCTTTGATCTCAAACCCGAAAGGAGCACAGGGTTGCATTATTATACATAGATGCATCTTCTTAACACATCTTTGATTTTAGCTCTTCATATCCGCAAAGGATGCCTTTTAAGCACTCAGAACAGAGTATTAACAATAGATTGAAAACAACAACAATCCGACAGACAGTGATGGAAATCAGCTACAGAGAAAGATTAGAATTGAATTACAAGGAAACATTTATTGGACTATTTTTAACCATGAGAACACTTAACTCAAAAATGATGTGGGGACAGAATACAGGAGAGGCTGGTTATGTTTTATTTCCCCCACTAGCAAATATAGCCACACACATGCTGCTCTCTTGTTCTTTCCATATCTATTCACGTGATGTTCCTTTACGTGAAATATCCAACAGTTTCAGCCCTTCTCAAAATCAAATGAAAAAATCTTGGAAATAAATTGCTTTTGCTGATCACCTTGTTGCAGCCTGTAGTTGGAGGTAATCTACAAGACAGACAAGGCTGTGTTCAAGGCAGTTCTGATTCTATTTATTATTTTATGTCCACTTCTTTTTATAATTTTAAGCATTGAAATGCTAATAAATTGATAGTGTGTGACTCATTTTTGCAATCTGTAACATAGTTAAGTTACTTATTATGTTTTTACAAATTGTGTTTTTGCTCATATTAATTATGTTTTATGGGAGACTACATGCCATTTTATGACACTATAATTTAGAGAACTGTTTGTGGCATAATCTTAGACAAATTGTTACACTGAATACTTGCGTGTGTACAAAGCTACGATAAAATCAAAAATGTTTATCCTATCACTGGCCATGCAGATACAATAAGAAGCCATGTGACAATAGACACATCCAGATGCTGACAGTCACAAGAGTCTTTGCTGTCAAAACGTTTTGCCTTCAGGCAGTCCCTACAGCATGCATCAGACAAAAAGATTGTGACTTGAAGAAATTAGAGCTGTGAGGTTGTAAGCACCTCCACATGAAGACCAACAGTACAAAATGTAGCTTAAATCATAAAGATCACAATCAGCAGCAAGCTACCCCTCAACGTTATTTCACATTGATGGAAAACACAGATACTACATCATTATTACCTCTGAGCAAACGGCACTTTCCACTCAGGTAGCAATTCTGTGAGTGAGACAAAGAGGGTTTTGTGTATGGAGCTGCCGGGCTGCCAAAGACAATATCATGTGGAAGCTCTACCTGTCTGCACACTTCCTGACTTGTGCAAAGCTGCTTTAATTTACAAGATAGGACTGGTCTTGGATCAGTTTTAGGTAATATGATTAATGCGCCCACAGGCCTCATCCAGGACGTCACAGAGTGACTCACTTTAATTAAAAGGCTTCAACTGTAACTCTGCTCTGGCTCCTGGCTATATTGTGGAGAGAAAAGTGAAGGGTTTGTATGGCCCTGTGACGCAAGCTGTGTACAATGAAAGAGCCAACTGTGAGAGTGTTGAGGGGCATGAATTCACATGTGCTCTCGTTTTCTTAGACATTCATATATCATATACACAGGCCAGCGAACGAGAAGATCACACATGTATTCACATGTGTGTGAGCGCACAAACACACACACAGTAAACATAGTTGGGCTTTCTGAGGAGGGGGAACCACATATCTCCATAATGTCAACTTTCCAATAAAGTAAAAAAAAAAAAGCTGACTTTTTTATTTTAACCAGGCTTGAAGGTTTGTACATTAACACAGCATTTATGCAGTGGCACAGAGTTTCACACATGCACAAACACAGGGTGCAGAAATATAATTCTAACCTATAAAATCTATACTTTCACTGATGAGAAGCCAAGTCCTGACCGGGATCTGTTTGACAGACAGCTAAATTGGATGGAGAGAATATTGCCAATGAATTCAAATACTCCTCTGCGTCATAACATTTACCTCAAGTCACCGTCAGGAGGACGATGGCACAATGGTTGGCAGTGTATTTTGCTCTGTGTGCTGCGCCTCACTCTGTTATTAAACATCATTAGACAGGCAAATATGACAGATGATGAGAAAGACAGGCCAGCAAAGCCCACCCGAAAAGAAGCCTTTTTAAAATCCCATCTCATTTTTGCCCACTCCATGAAACCAATTTCTGCAGCAGTATTAAGCTGTCAGTTGTGAGTGTGGCGCCACAGACTCACAGCCGGGCTCCAAAATACGGGACAGAGGGAGGGAAATGGGGGGGGGCTGGATAGACTGTGGGTGAGTGTGTTAAAGTAAGCTCATGGCGCTGTTCACATTATGGCTTGCTGGTAATGGAAACATAACCATTTTACAGTAAGTCAGTCATAATCTTTTACAGCACTCTTCAATTGATACTTTTCCCACATGTCCCTGAGATGTATTTTACTGTTGCTAGTCGCTGAAAATCCTCTGTTCTCTGCTCAGCTGGCAGAGGAGCTGCTGCCTATCAGCTCACTCGCTCACATGCCTCTTACATAAATAAATAAATAAATAAAAAACACGAATAAGGTCCTATATTTATCATTCCTACTTTCTTTCTTCTTCTGTCTCCTATACCCTTCCCTGTCTACGTCACTCTTTTAGCAACTTTCTCTCCTCCCTCCAGTTCTTCTGAGGTGTTGATAAACTAATGGAAAAAGCAGTGACTAACGTGGAAGCCCATCACCAGGCCAGCAACAATGCAGGAGACAGAAAACCAACTAGAAGCCATGTGTTCCAACACTAGTAGCATTAAAAGGTTTATGCATTTTATATCTGTGACAGTAATAATTGACATAAACACACAAAATACATGAATATCACATCATGCTACTTCGGTCCTTTGCCAGACAGTAGTCACAATCTGGCCATCTCAAAGGCCCATCCAGGAACGGGCATTGCAAATTAACTCAGGCTATAAATGCTGTGGTGTGTGGCATTGGTGTATGCAGCATACTTGTCCCTATAAAAATAAACATTAAATTAAAAAACATTTGAAAAAGCAATTGTTGTTTTGCAAGTTTCTCAAAATGCTCATGCCTGATATGTTTACTTTGTAGTAAGTAAGTAAGTAACACTTGGTGAATCAGGAATTCATGGGAAAAAGTATACATAACATAAAAATAATACCCAACTATAAATTTGATTCAGGGTTAATTACTATACCTTAAAGAAATGTTATACCATGCAGGGTCATTTAGCAACATAACTTGATCTTACTTGATGACACCGGGTGAGTAATTTAGGTCCCACATGTGGAACTATAATCTATCCAAATTTTAAATTCAACAGTTTCACAAGTTGATTAATACCTTTCTTACATTGGTAAACAGAGCCATCTTGTGGCCATGTTTATGAAGCACATGGTTTGATTTGGCATACAAACTGAACCTACATAATATCACAACTGGAGAGATATGTTAATGGATGAAACAGATTAAAACAGAGACAACATACTACTTTTTCTTTTTTAGCCACACACACACACACACACACACACACACACACACACACACACACACACACACACACACACACACACACCTTCCCAATAGAGAAGCACCACTGGAGTCTCACTTTTGTCCACCTGGGATGATGGGCAGTTGGGATAAGTATGTTCTCAATCTAGTGTTACTCCGTGGTGTATATCCCACAGAGCCACTTGACATATACGCTGTCCCCTTTGTTTGTGAGATATCTGTGAAATCTCACCCCACTCAAAATACTACGTGGTGAAACTGTAAACTGCACTCATTTCTTTCACCAAGGGATGATCTGAGAAATGACTGCATTTGTCAGTGAGAGGGACTGAAGGTTTGAAGTCTGATGGTACACTTGTTCCCTCTTGTGGGCACAGCATGCACTGCATTCTTTTGTATTCTATTTAGAAGAAAACACTGAAGAGTTGGCATTGCCTGGTTGGTTAAAAGTAGCCAAGTCAAAGCTTAACAATTTCTTCATAATACAATACATAACTGAAGTTGGCTATCTGAAAGAAAATTATTTTCACAGTTGTTTTGGTGTTCATTTCTAGTAAAAACTATATAATGGTGAGACATTTATACCTCAAAAATATGTGCAAATCGTCTGTACTGCAGTTTCTTGCATTTGGCTGACTTATATACTGATAATAGATAATTGGAATCATGCACAAGGTTGAAAGTGAGATGCCGTGCCCATATATGAAGGGACAAATCTTACATATGTTGATATAATGTTTAATCGTGCCATATTAGCTAAGTGTTTTTATATATTGTTTAACAGTGCCACATGCTTTTTGTGTTATAGTGCTCAATTGTAAGGGTATTTAGTGTCAAGGCCACATGTGTTGCAAAACAGGATGTATGTACTCGCTGCACCAGAGTGAGCAGCTCCCTCGCGCTGTAAAACAGAAAGAGGTGACAAGAGGAAGATAACACGTTATGAAGGAAATCATACGGGAGGAGACATGTGTGTGTGCTTATGAGAAAGATGCAGAAGGGCGGGGAGGACAGATAGCGAGTGAAAGGAACTATATAATGTGCAAGTTAGGACAAAAAGACTCAGACTCTTTCTGACATTGCTTGGTTGTGCCTGGTAACGGTATATTAGAGTCTCCAGATATATCTGTAATAACTGCTTTGTGTAATCTAGCTTGTGTGAATAAAAGGTTTAAAGACAACAGTGGTAAGATGCCTTAATTCCAAATCAACTAACCTGGGAGGGATCAGGAGCAACGAGGAAAGATCCCAACACATGCAAGTAAAAAAAAAAAAAAGCCTTGTAGAAAACATTCTGCAACAACTAAACTTTCTGTCCTCTTCCTGATTTATGTTGACTGTACTGTATAGAAAGTCACGTAATTCAGGAAGATCTTGTAAAGCTTCTTTTTGGATTTCATCTCCCTTTGTAAGGTGAGACTTCTTTTGTCACAAGCAGTGACAGTGACAGTCACTGTTGTTTGCTAGGACTACATTGTTAACACTTTGAGTGTTAACATTTTCCATTTTTCTGCCATATTCAATGTGAGTTTCAGCAGCAGCAATAAGCCACTGAGGTGTAAATAATGCATGTGTACCATTAGGGGACACAGCTGCAATAGCAGACGTGGTATATGAGATGGTAGCTGAATCATTGAACACTGAAGTTCATCTACATGCACAATACTTAATTAGTTTTTTCTCCTGATTTTAAAATGCATTTTTAAGTCTTACCGCGTAACAAAATGCTAATCCAAGGAAGATAATAAAGCTTAAAATATTCTGTGACAAATTTGAATCATAGTGAGTGATACCTACAACATATACCTAAAACAAGAGGGATATAAGACATTAGAAGAAAATGGATACATGGAAATAATGACAGGATGGCATATATGTTACATAACATACAGGATAATCTGTTATGTGGCAACATGAAATAAAGGAAATACAGAAATGTATTGATTATCTGGTATGAGCACTCAGGATTATGCCATGCCTTAGCATAATCCTGAGTGCTCATACCAGATAATCAATACATGATGATAGACAACATGATAGAAACATGTACTGTACATAATAATATATATTTTTTCCTAAATGCTCATGCATACAAAGTAATACTATCACCACACATTGCTGGCATCATGGTTTTGAAGATCTCCCAAAATGAACACTTGGCACATCTGCTATTAAAATGCATGTTGGGTGATTGGGCTTGATTGCATAGTGCTTAACTGCATAACAATATAAGTGTAAATGCTGCTTGCATGCATTGAAAATCCAATCCTCTGAACCTCTCCCAAAGTGATCAGAGATGCTTTTGGTCTGATTATCGACAAAGTGCAAATATCAGTACAAACCAGGTAATAAAGCAAAACAGTAATATAATAGTGAGGCTAGTGGTGGATGTCAATTCAAGCTGCATTCATCTTCTTTTCTTTCTTAACAATGAATCAAATGACCACCTGTGATGTGAAAGTGATGATCCCACAGGGAATTATCAGCCAGTTTAGCAGCTAATCAGATCTACTCCCCCCAACATGAACAACAGCATCAGTTGTATCAGCAAGTGCCCCAAAATGGCATGTTTATGTTCAAGTTAAAAAGCACAAAAGGAAGTCAGGTTACATTGTTATTGAGCCACAAAGTAAAAAGTGAAGGTTTGAATATTTGTTTTATCTCAAAAAATCCAATATATGACACATTGGTTGCTGCTTGGAAAGCAGTGGTATTAATACATGTCATTACTTAGATGTAGAAGTAATAATCAAAAAGTAATAATATTGACAATCATTGCTTAAATCTGCCTTTTTCTCCGGTTCTTCCTGTGGTATAGCTGTACCCTAACACCTTTTGTAGAGAAAAGTTACAGGGCAATTTAAATGCTAGGAATAAATCATAACAGCACAACAGATATGAAGTGCATTTTAATATCGGTTAGATCTAATGTTTTTAGGAAAAGACGTAGCTCCATGGCAACATTTTTAAATCATGGAGAAGTCAAGGTACCTTAACTTCCACATTAAATGGCTGAATCATGTGCATGTGTGATTGTGCAAAGGTAGTGTCGACACTTCTGTATGCTGAAGACAAGGAGATGTTTTTAATAAAAGAGACACAAGAAAAGGGTTGTGTCGGTGATTGGCCTCAGAGCCCTGCCCTTGCATGTACACTAGCAGCACAAAATGTATCATTGTGATAGAAGAGAACCTTCTCTATCACAGCAATACATCAAAAACAAAAAACTAATTTCATTGGCGAACGCAACAATTGTTGAAGAAAGAAATATCAAAAAATTCAACTTGACATACTATACTGAGATATAGAGGATGTGTGAGTATATGACATTTATTAATGGTATCTACTATTCTGGAGGATTTATTGGAGTATCGATTGGCATGCACTATGAAATAATCTTGTAGCGCAAATGGCAATACCAACTAATTGATTATGCACCTAAAACCTAATTTATCTGCAATAAACAATACAAAAATTGATTGATGCCTTTTTGTTGGATGTCAATGTATTTTCCATTACCCTGCAGTGCCATGTCGAGCCAGAAGCAGCATTTACTCCCATCCATTCTACTGTGCCTGACACAAATAGATGTTACTGATATCAAGAGAGGTTGCGCTGTTTGATTTGACAAAAAATTACAATAGAGGACAAGGGTCAGGTGTAGACAATCAGGACTTAATTAGAGCTTTCTTTTGTAATGCTTTATCTTCAGCTGGCAGACACAATAACATTAAGCCACAAGATCAGAATATTTTAGCCTCTGGTCAATTGGAGAAGGCAAATGACAAAACAAAAGCAACACACAAAGAAAGTTGGTACTAAACTGAAATTAACTGGTTAATTGAATCTGCAGTCGCAGCAGATGGCAATGTTGCTCTGTCTTTGCTGCAGGAGGGCTTGACAGTGAGATAGAGGTAAAATCCCAGCGGGCAGTAGATGGCAGTCTAGCTTCATTACACTCTTGGTTGGCTGATTTTGAAGACTCCCCGGGGGATACGGAGGACTCCATCGTCAGACACATGGGAAGATGATGGCGACGAGAAAATGATGTCACGACCAGAGATGGCAGTCTTGCTACGGTGTTGGCTGAGACTGGAGACAATGAGAGGAACGGAAAGAATGGGGTGTCAGAGGGATGAAGTGGGAATAAGGGTTGGAGGTCGGACAGAAGGGCAGAGTGTGTGAACGACAGAGATTAAAGGGGCTGGAACACATGAGAGAGAGGGGTGAGCAGCAGAGGGCTGGGTGGGCATATTTGTGTGCCCCTGCTTTGGACCACTTTATCCACAGGCTTACATGGGAATTCACTTTAATTGCATTATTAATGCCTTTTGATTACATTGCGAATGTCACACAACCATGCGCCCGCAACCTCTGTGCTCTTTGCCCAGGTGGTGTATTTGATTGTTTACCAAACCAGTCACTGTGAAAATGTGCAATAAATTCTTCTAGTATGCTCCTCATCTCATGCCCCCAGCCTCCGCCTCTCTCCTCCTATGTCACCCCCTCACTCACTGTGAGAGACAGCAAACAGCACGCAAACTAATGCACATCTCTTCATGTACATTAATAATAATAATTTGCATAAAGACAGACAGAAAAAAAATCAAAAAACAAGGGACTAAGCAATCATGACTTGCTCAGCTTGTTTTCATGATGTGACTCGCATGGATTACTGTGCCCCTGGCACCTATTTCATTTCCAAGACTGCAACATACTGGCACTATTGTGCAATTAACCTAATGACCCCTTAATCATATCATTTTGCTGTCTGCATATCACTGACAAAAAAAAGCAAATCTGATCGCTCATTTCAGCC
This sequence comes from Nannoperca australis, assembly GCA_036023655.1. Lineage (NCBI taxonomy): Eukaryota > Metazoa > Chordata > Actinopteri > Centrarchiformes > Percichthyidae > Nannoperca > Nannoperca australis. The sequence continues at coordinate 19,801 of JAVQJD010033875.1, read as the reverse complement.
GATCACCCAAAGCAAAATATAATGGAAACCTAATGAAGTGTATTAAACGTCCTTATATTCTATTCCCGCCCATTAAACAGAGGCAGCTCCTAAACAGAGGTAGTGCTACGCTCATCACTAAAGACAGAACACAAACACAAAACATATACTACCTCACAGGGAGCATTTCAGAGTTGCAATTGAATCCTCATGATTCATTTTTGCACTATAGTATGGATCATCATCCTCACAGTGAATGCTAGTTAGACATTGACAATAAATGCACATTGATGAAGGAAGTAGCCTTCCTGTTTGTGTGCATCGCGTCCTAAAGCTGGTCATTAATTTTCATTAAGTGCTGTCAGTAAGGACCATTAACCAGGCTAGAGAATAATCATCTCCCTAGAGAGTTGACCTGTTTATGGCACAGGTAAGGGTTAATAGAAACAGCCCACCTTAGTGACACTACACTCATAACACACACACACACACACACACACACACACACACAGACAAAAAACATTCTGTAATGATTCATTTTCATTTTGTAAATTCACTTTGCATCATCTACGCCTAACCGGAAAACACTTCTCTGAAAGGGCAAACAATTACGGCCATTTGTTTCTGTGTACATGTGTTATGACATAATGAATGTGGTACCAGTTTGGGGGAGGATTTTGCTTATCAGACAAATGATATCAACTTAAGTCCCACTAATCAAAGGTTCTTGAGAAAGGCAAGATGATCATCGGTAGCTCAATTCCCAGAAGTGATTAAATATTGCACGGCTCTCTTTTATAATGTATGAGACAGACGGAGGTCAATGGAGACCGCCCACTTTAGATGAACTGACGCTGAGCTAACAGCTTTTACTACTGTATGTTCTCTGTATTCGCAACGTAACTTAACTATGTAATGAACTATTGGATTATTTTACACAGTTAAGGAGGAATCAGTGTTTCAAAAACACTCAAATGAAATTAATACCAACTTTGCAGCTCTGGAGCTTTGAATGTACATTGAATGTAAAACATTGAATGTAAAATCAGGGGCAAATAACAACTGATGCACCCACTGTATGCTAGCTCTGCAGCATCAAATAGCAGAGTTAGTGACTAGACAAAGAAAGTCATAAATGTAGCAGTTATAGATGAAGAATTTCCTCTCAGGAGTTGGCTGAGAGACGGAAACAATGCTAAAAGGCCAATGGTGGATAGAAAAATGACTACAATGTGATGTTGATGTTGCATATTGTGTAAGGAAGTGAGTGTTTGCTATCAAGCTAGCTAAACACAAACTGGATAACTGATTGTTTTCAGTTCCCAGAAATATTAGAACGTCATGATTTCTAGCTTTATAAAGGGAATATGTGATCGCAATGCATGTTAACAAACATCTAACTGTACAAAACTGCACAAAAATGCGTGAATTCTGAAAATGGGTACCAAATGGGCACTGTGGCTGGTGTGTCACACAAGAACTATGCTATCACCACAAAGTAGATATCATTACAACCAATCAGTAGGTACTGTGGCAAAGATGGAGGTGATTGGAATAATAGCCCACTTGACAGTTGAGGTCTTTAATTCACCGCAGACTGGATTTGAAGCATTATGTTTGCTACTTTCTTCTCCCTAATCTGTGCATGGTTTATTCTGTGTATATGACATGCTCACAAAGTTATTTGGTGAAAAAACAAAGGATTTAGGATTATATGGGCTAAATCTGCTCCGTATCTGCCATATGGAGGCTATGTCTATCCATTATCCATCAATGTGTCAAACACTGTGCAAGGGAGCATCTGTCCATAGAAGGCCAGCCAATTGGTTTGATACAGGTGAAAAGTGATGTATGATTGCTTTAGCAAACCTATCACTCTCAGGCTGCCAGATGGCTTTGGCCTGGGGACACTGCAACCATATTAGACCTTGATTTCTTCACTCTCTAAGGGTTTCATCTCAGTGTTACTATCTTGGTCTGGCCTGCTTTCCCCATGTTGATAGGTGACCTCCCTGGCCTCACTCCTTATTTGAGCAAACTAATAGAGATACTTAGAGGCAGCAGTGCAATCCTATCCTGTTCTGTGGTTAATGGCAAGTCTTCACAGACAGTGGCAAAGAGCAACAAAGTGACTGGAATACAATCATGACTGTAGGGCAAAGCAAGGAAGAGCTGGGACAGGTTGTAGTGGAGAAAATTACTTGGAATGGTGAGAAAAAGAAACAGAATTCAGGAAAGTCAGTTTGAATAAAATGTGCATAAGTTGAAAGATTTATCAGACAAGATACTGTACAGTGGTTTATGATAGGATATTACATTTGTGGAACAGTATTAATCTTCTCTAACTGAGTTTTGTTGATGACGTTGAATTAAACTGTTGCAAAACTTGACCAAGGATGAACTTTTGCTGGACAAGCCTTCATTTGTTTTTCATACAGGAAGTCAACAGTGGACCCGTTTCATGGCTGTCTGACAGAACAGATACATTTTGTAAACAATACTTCCGACCGACCAGGTTGAATTTACTCCCTTTTTGGTGCTTTGTAGCTACAGATACATACATACATGCAGTATGTATGCAGTGTCCACTTATCAAATGCTACATTTTTATAAGCAACAGTGTCTTATTACAGTTATTTATAGCTATTATACATATTTAATTATTAAATTAATAATAATACAGTGAACAACTACTCATATTAACACATTACCTTGATTGTGCTTTTTTAAAAACATCTCTTGACTGTTTGAAATGAACCCAGAGTGCCTTTTAACTTGCTGAGGGACTAATTATATGGTTTTGAAAACTACATTGATTAGAAACTAACTTTTTAAAATCTCAGTAGGAGAAGGAGAAGAGAAAGAACAATTAAGCTGGTTATTAACGTTTTACTCTTGGGACACAAATCCTAATATGGCTTGTTCATTTGTCTGTACAGGAATCCACATGCATTATAGCAATATGGTGGAGAGACTGTAAAAAATAATTTTGAATCATGACATTCATGTTGTTGTAACTATTCGAGATGGTTTAAAATGTTTTTTAGGGCCTATAAAAATCAATGCAATGTTACTGGGACAGTCTAATGCTACAGCAGTGCAGCCATCGATGTCAGAGGCACTAAAAAACCCACTACTTAGCCTCATGTTAAAATGGTGTGATCTAACTATTTTATTCCTACTAGTTACTTATTTCAAAAGCAAAATCTTACCCTTCAATCTTACTTGAAGCCATGATTCTTGTTATATCCTTTAACACCTTCCAAAAATCTGATTTGTGTCCTCTTATTCAAATTCCAGAGGTTTCCGTCCCCTGGATGTCTCTCTAAATGATCACAAAGCGGCGAGAAAGATCAAAATGATGTTCCAAACATATTTTCTACATATTTTTCAGATAAGAGCCAACATCTTAGACGCCAAGAACATAATCTCACTTTGATGGATCCCACAGTTTCCATCCGAACTGCTGAGTGAAGCTGGTTTGTGTTATCATTTATTTTTCAGTTGGAGTTCATGATCTGTAAAGTTAATGACCACCATAAAGCAATTTGTGATAAATACCCTCTGATTACAATCAGAAGCATCGTTACTCAAACATAATATCCTAGAAAGTGACAATTTTAGAGTGAGTTTTTAATTTATGTGTTATGTTGTAAGGAATGTGAATTTAAAGGCTAAACCATATACCAAATAAAAGGATAAAAAAAGGTGAAAAAAAGAAACAAAAGAAAAGAAACTGGCGTTTTTCATGTCTTAAGGGTTATTGGCATTGATTAGAGGGAGATGGTCTAAATGGTCCTGCAATCAGGACAGGACTATGGGGGAAGTGAACTTCTTCAAGAAAAAACAAAAGAAAAACATTTCTTCTTTTTGCCATTTAATTGCATGAACAACTACCAAGAAAAAATAAGTATATGAATAATTGTTTAAGATCAAATGATGTTGGTCCTACATGCGATGGTATAAAATAATCAATGAGTCACTTATTGTCTAGCTGTTATATATTAGCAGAGAAATATAGTTTATCGAAGGCTTCTCACACGTTTACCTCCGTTTATGTAATGATGCTAATCTGCACTGACAGGCCTAATTGTGACAGTGGTTGACCACCGTAAAAGCAGTAGATCTTCAGTTATTTAATAAAAAGGTGTCAATCAGTGCAAGATTGTCCTGTGTAATTATAACTTGTTCTCGTGTTAATAATTCCCATAATTTCCCACAACAGCACAGCCTCACATCAGGGTACCTCACACTGAACAGGTATTTCTATGAAATTAAAACATTGTCATCTCCTAGAAGTGTTCTATGAGTTTGATTGAATCACACCTCCGTGGCCACAAACACGTGATTATCTTTTTTTCAGCTGGTTGGAATAGGCCATCATTTTACCCCCCTGTGGTTCATCAAAGATGCCATTTCTCACCTTAAGGTTTGAATTCTTTATCTGTCTTAGGGGAACATTAAAGCAGGCAGACCATAGAATTGCCTCTTTGTTGTGTGCATTGGATTTGTGTTTGAGCAAGATGTAATGACATTGTCTGCTAGTTGCCATGGTACTAGAAAGAGACCTTTTTTTCCTCCTACAACTGTCTGAGAGCTTTTTGTAGCCCCTGTCTATTCTTTTATTCCTTCATTCCCCACTTTGTTGTCTTTGTACTTGCTCGTAGCTGTCATTCGTTTGTTGCACCAATTATCTCAAAGCTTACTTGACACTTATTTAATGGTATGAAAGCAGAGCAGATGTTATCAGCTACTATTAAGACCCCCTTAATATACAATATACACAGAAAGTAACAGAAAAGAAAGGATTTAAGTAGTTAAACCCATCATACCATTCTGCTCTTAGACCAGCCTAAAGCAAGTTAAAATGGTTCACAAAAATAAAAAAGGACTACATTTAAGCAACAAAAAAAAAAATGTCAGAGCTAAGAGCTGTGTTTCTGTTGTAACAATCAATGTCACTTTCTGACAAGTTACTGACAATCAATCCCACCTGCTTCCAACTGTCAAAAAGAGGAAAACCTGGATCAATTTGCTGACACTGTTGTGAGTGTGCAGGGAGAAGAGTTTTTAGAGACTCTCTTAGTGACCTCTTGAAAAACTCCCTAATGTTTTTTCACTGTTAAATTAAATTAAACAGACCAATTTAATATAATGCAGGATTAAAAGGCCGTGTGCAAACTTAAACAGGTCAAATTTAAGCTTGGTAATTTGTTTTACGGAGGTTTTTCACTTAAGATATTTTGACATGTCACGGAAGGAAAAGTGTGTAAATAATAAAATTATTGATGGCTGAATTCTATTTAGCTGCTTTAGTTTTAGGGTCCTGGAGATGTGCATGCTGGCACATTTTTTTTGTTACGAATGAAAATGTAAAACGGGCCTATTTAAACTATTTGAAAATATCTCTACTCCAGTACTGGTTTTGATACATACTGACCAACTAAAAGTTAGCCACTGAACTACGATGTGTAAATCCAAACAAAGACACATTAGAAAGAACACAGTCCGTTGGAATTTTCTCTAGTAACAACGTTTTTCGCCATTAAAATCCTCCACAAGGCACAAAGTGTTCTGCTGCAGTGAACTGCTTAATCGCTTGACATTGGCTCAGTTGGCCATGTTTCGAGTTTAAAAAAGATACAATTTACCCACAATGCATTGCAAATGAGTCCCACATAAGTTAGCCTAGAATTAGACTTCTTTACTAAGTGTTGGATTGAAGTCCGTCCCTGTGCTCTTAAATGCAAAACAATTACACTCTCAGTTTTATTTTCTCTCAGCTCTGTGACGTCTTCCATGGAGCTATACCTTAGAGACCTAGGGTAAACTACACTGGCCAGGCTCATCGTAATAAAAGCCTATGTCACCCAATGCAGAAGTATGGCTCTATAATGTCTTTTTAATGGCTTTCAGATAGCAGTGGAGTTCTGTGGCACAGAGGCTATATCAAGCTGTGGTTACACAGGCCGTACTTGTTAGCAGGATAAATTCATTGTTGGTTTTGGTCTCTTCAGGGGATTTGCTGATGATAATAAAAAGACAAAATAACCACAATTTTACCTGTTAAGCCTACTCATACAACTGTGCAAACCAGACCAAAATGCTACTATCAAATTTAAAAATGACCCCCGCTGACGGAGAAATAATGACATCTTATTCAAGCACTGGGAGCTGTCAGACCTAAGGGTATGTGACAAAGGCAAGATGGAAGCCTGGGCAATCAATACTTCAGTCTGTATGAGGCAATAGGCATTAAATACTCCTCTTTCTGCTCCCCTAGGAGAAGAGCAAACATATCAATCACAACCCAATCACCCATGCCCCCTCTATACACACACACACACACACACACACACACACACACACAGTGAGGTTACATGCCAACTGTCCCATGGGATCTTTTTTAAATCTTAATTTTGTTATTCTAATGATTTAGAATTCAGACATGTATGTTCTGCTTGTGAATGCTTGAATGACCTTAGTAAAGGTTGGAGGCATTCAAAGGGAACACAGTATGGATTCAGGAGGGAGGATTTTGGCGTCCCTCTTTGGAGGAGTTTATGAGAAGGGATCTTGCAAATGACTGTTGACAGGGCAGGGTGCATTCATCAAGAAAACAAGCCACATGAGCACCGAGACCAGAGTTAGGGCTGGAATGAATCTCATAGAAACAAATCTAATCTAAGCGCTGCCAGAGAACCCATTTATAATGTTAAGATCACAACATGAATCCACAGAGGGGAGTGTGGGGTGGGGGGAAGAAAGAGACAGAGTCACAAGGGTACCAATTGAATAAATGAATATATAAACTTTGTAGTTGAAATGTTGTCTTTTGAGGCATTGTTCTCCTGCCCCGTTGTTAAGCAATGAGGGATTTTTTCTTGAAAAGGAGTCATTTTGATGTTAAAAGGTTGCCGTCAGTAAATCTCCAAATTCCTAGTCCTTTTAGCCCCTTTACAAAACACAGCCTTGCATCACCTTTTGCACCACCTTGGCTGCAGACAACAGCTCTGTCGGGGTATGCTGGTTCATGTCGAGGAATGGCAGCACGCTCTCATCCACAGCAGATCAGTCTCTGGCAGTCCTGTCTGCTTACGGATTTTCAACAGAACTGAAACTTTTAGAATGGAAGTCAAATAATAGATGAAACTGCGCTGAATGTATCTCTCATCTCATAATGTAAATGCCTTTCACAGAAATATTGACCGGCGACAGATTACTTTTTTAATCAACACAAAGACATAATGTTTGAACATGCACTGCACTGAACAGCCAAACATACTAAAAATGTACAGTATTTTCAAGCATGATTGATCTTTTTAGTTCTCAAACTTTTTCTGTTATGCCCCCCTTCAGAAGCCGAAAAACATCGAGTTTGTTTGAAAAAAATAACTGATTCAGGTCAGCAAACTTTGTTTTTCCCTACATAAATCATGTTCTTTCAGTTTAGTTTCTCTCCATATTTCCCCCCGGTCATTCACACACCCCCTGCAGTGGCTGTATGCCCACTAGATTGAGATTTTTTCAAAATATGCTCTGTGGCTAACAGAAATTCATAATTTGTATGCATTTTGTTCAACAAGATATTCTTCACAAATTGTAATAAGGTAAAGATTTTGGTCTAAACGTTTCGTCTAATAGAACCAAATTAACAATGTTACATCCAGTTGATTTCAGGTCAAATATCTAACTTCTTGGATTGGTCGTTGCTACGAGCAATTTGGATCAGACCTTTTTTCTTCTATTATTGCCCTCTACTGATGAAAATTGGCAATCATGTAATAATCCATTTATGAGCATGCAAGCTTGCTTCACAGCAGACTCAGCAGCAGTTTTCACTTCAGAGGCCACGACCACCTCGGGCTGCTCTATCATGAGCTCTCCCAGGCCAAACATAGAGCTCTCATCTTAGAGCTTCCTGTGTAATCCCAGATCAAAGGTCCCAGGGAAACGGGAATGGATTCTCCGCTCTAACAAGCACACTTTCTCAGATGGAAGAAATTGAACCCATTTTTCTTTATCTTCCCTCGGCAGGTTAGCTCACTCAGAGCACTGAAAGATAGACCTTGCCATGATAGTGCGGGCCTTGCTCATGGCAGAACACACAGGAAGATAGGCCCTGATGCCTCTCCGGCTGTTTGATGTCTGTTTTCAATGCCCTGTTTTCATGTGCCCCAGAGTAACAACTGATGATAAGCAAAAGAGCAAGCAATACATTTCAAAAGAATAAGGTGTCACACAGAATACACCAGAATGTTTCAACAAAGCAGACTACCTTATTAATGTGCATTTAATCTTGACTAATAACACACAACAAAACACACTTTAAAACATTTTGTCAGCTTCTTACTGCTTGGAACACAATCACAACAGTCACCTCTGATACCATGTTTCATCAGGAGCTTGGTGTTTGTTCCTAGAAATCAAAGAAAAGTAGTTATTGGTGTGACAAACTGTTACATTCATTTACAAAATACTCTTAATAATGGGAAGCTCAAGAAATGTATTATTATCCTTTTATAACTTTGTTTTGGCTCTTTACTAATTCCTTGGTGCCCATATACAGTGAATAACAAGTACTAAACTAAGATGTTCCAGCATTTATATATAATGGAGGTGAGCATGTCAAAGAAATTATTCTTTTTTTTCAAGAGTAATTTGATGTCTGTCTCAAATCTCACCACTAAACACATTTTGTTATTTGAATGGGTTACGTGTTGGAGCTATTTCTTTACAAAATAAGCATCAATCTTAGATTACGAGTTTTAAAATTTTTTCGAACTTTTCTCAAAACACTTAAAGAAAGCAAGCGGCCATTAAGAGCTTCTTCAGCTGTATCTCAAAAGTTTAATTTGAACCTTATTTTAACTGTCTCTACTTACTTTCCATCACTGACTATATCACTTACAGATTGTTGGTGTCTTGATTCACAGTTATTCATAATAACAAAGTAAACCCTGTTTACATGGATTGTTATTAATGGAAACTTCTGCAGTTAAATCAAACAGACCTGAAATCAGTCAGAAATGGTTGTCATCGGTTCCTGGATATGGATATTATAAGTTAATAGCAAATTAGTAATTACATTTTAAATTCCTATATCAGACCTCTCTCAGTAAGCAGACACCATTTCTCAATTCCCTATCTAAAAATAACTATTGTGCATCAACTTGGTCTCCAAGATATTCTGTTTATACACTACTAATTTGGAACAGCAAATACTTTCTGAAGGAAACGTAATGCCACCTGGTTACATTTTTTATCAGCAAAATGAGAAAACTGTGAATTAATGTATCTGGAAAGTCACAAAAATGTTTCCACTATGTTTAGGCACTGACAACACGTCATGATATGAATAGGCTAAAGAATGACAAAACATTTAAAAACTTCAAACTTTAAGACTAGGACGGACAGGATGTTAAGTTGCTGCTCTCTGGCAGGTTGGTCTTTGTAAAGTATTCAGAGTAGGCTATGTGGCCATTAGGTTGACTCTCCCTGAACAATGGATTATTATCGTAGAATTGTGGAAATTTGAGCAAGCTCCACTGTATGCATAAGTCATGAGTTCAGTGTTTGTGTAATGACTCACTGCCAGAAGGAGGACAAAATTCTCCTTCCAGCTTTAACACAAGAGACAGCTGTTTTCACATGACAGTCAACATTGGTTACTTTTAATCAAGAAAGCGTTTGTTTCCTTACTATACCAAAAGTAGTTATCATATGATGACGAAGGTCCTCTAACTTTAATTAAGTAATAATTTTAACTCAAACCATGATCTTTCCTCAACCCTAACAAAGTTGTATTTCCTGTTGTGAAGGAAGCTTTCATTCAACACAATGTATCATTAGTATTAAAGCAGAAAAAAAAAAAAGAACGCTTGAAGGCCTCAGTGGTACCATGATTCAATAGGTGCCTGTTGCATGCTTGTCTGCCACTCTGACTATCAGGAAATAAGAAAGACAAAAACGGAGAGGCTTACTGAGATATAGGAAAGTGAGAAGGCAAGATCAGAGAATGAAAATCTGGTGAATGTTCAGAGTCTGTGTTTCATGCTCTGGAGCCTTTGAAAATCAGAAGGGCTGACTGGCAGTCAGATCTGAAGTGAAGACAAAAAGAAATGCAACGGGAAACATCAGACGTAGTCAGACAAATCTAAAAGGCAAACAGACTCAATAAAACATCAGTGATTTTTTCTTATGTATTTTACAGACCCCCCCCCAAAAAAAATAAAAATAAAACCAAGACAAATATACAAAAACTGAAAAAAATATGTTGACACCACTTTCAAGCACTCCAACTATGTCAGTGAGACAACATAAACTCTAATTTCAAAATCAGAAGAACATGATACTCTATGGACTGTGGAAATTTAAACCTTTGATAATAGTTCGGAGGACATTTCATGCAAACAGAGAAGATTACTGTTTTTAATGTTCCTACCTAGTTGTTTACAGAATTGAGCACTTACTACAGAGGAGAACTATTTTCTGCTTCATGTGGGCAGGGTGCAAGGGCAAATTAGCACACCTCCTGATTTTCACACTATAAAACATCTTCATCACAGCAGGTGGTATCCCTTCCACCAGGCTGCTTACAACTTTGAGAGACGCACTGTGAACCCTGGCATTATGAACAAATTTGCAAGGATATTCTAGCATAACGGAGTGCCAATTTATCTAATGTGTAATGTAGTGTGGTGGCTAGTTATTTAAGTGCTGTAAATTAACCAAAGCTTTGATTTCTGTCACATGGCTGTGTTTGAACAAGGTCATAGTGAACTGCCTCTTTTCTCAGCAATGTGAGGTCACTTCAGAAAAGTGGTTAACACCAAGTTATGTACATATTTCTCCTGCTAAAGACTTTTCAAGTCCTTCACGTTTTTACACGTAGTTCCCATCTGTTCAACATTAAACAGCTCAACTTTGTTTTTAAAATTAAGAACATGGGTATCTAGAGGTCTGATTGCAACGTCAAAGGTTTCCATTTTTGTTTATTCATGAAATGTCTCGACATCTATTGGATGAAATTTGGTACGGATTTCCATGGTGCCCAGAGGTGGAGTCCTGATGGTCAGCAAGATGATGGCTGATAAACTTTTGTCACTTTGCGGAAATTCAAGGAGGAAAGCAAAAGTGACCACATAGGATGAGATTCAACAATAAGCAGCAACTGCACCAATTAAGATCAAGGGCTACCACCTTTTAAAAAACAGCATCGCTTCGTACTTAATCACAAGAAAAAATAAAACCCAATCAGTCTCTGGAAACTAACCTGTAATTTGGTGATGATTATTCAGAAATCATCTTGTCTTTGTTTCTTTATAAAAATTATGACGTGATTTTCAATTTCACAGCTGTCTCAAACACTTGTTCTACAATGGGCAGCATTAAAAATGCAACAGGATCACACAATCACAAAAATCCCAATTTCAATCTGTAATATCACAAATTTAGAGGAAGAAATGTCCCTTTCCCCCATATATAGTTGTGGCAGAACATATTTTAACAGTGTTTCCTGTCATCTCTAGCACAGACGTGGGTAAACAGTTCATCAATATCAACATGTGAATGAAACAGTATGAAATAGAATTGCACTGCAGTTACTTAAGCCACCTATAAGGATGTTCATCTGCCACAGTGTGTGGGAGGAAACTAATGTGACAAAATGTACACCCACACAGGAACAGCAGCATTATTCCCACATACAACAAATTCAACATCCGACCTTCACTGCAAGGATGGGTTCAAACAAAAAAGAGAGCGTTTAGTGTTTTGCTGAAATGTGCTTCTTGAGCATAACATTTTTTTTTCTTTCTGCCCATGGTGAGTAATCCGGTGATCAGACCTGTTAAAATGAACCTTCACTTGCTGTTAAGTAGCTGCTAGGTGATGAAAAAGGGAATATTCAACAACACATCTGTTGCATCTATACAGACAATGACCAGAACCAAACCCCCAGACTGTGTGTAATCTCCTGTAGGCAGTGAAGGTGTCTAGATAACCAGAGCAGGTATAATTGTGTGCATTCCGTATTTGCATGTTCATCCTTTTCTAAAGAGCTAGTGCAATTACATGTATTTTATACATGTAGATCAGAATGCGAGCAGACAAGGACCGACAGCCTGGATGTAGCTGCAGTTACCTTGTGATTCTCAAGACACAAAAACAGTGCCATATGCTCACTTTACATTTCCATTAAACATGTCTGCTAAATCAGTTGTTGTTTAGGTCATGACTGCCTCCTGCAAAGGTCTTTATTTTTTGTGTGTCTTTATTTAATTCCATCTCTTATTTCTTTACAAGTTTCTGTAAGAAATGCAAGTTTTACAGTGATCTCTATTAATAAACATAAATAAAACATTCTGAGTATTTCTGAATTGCAACCCCGGGAAATTTTGGCATTTAATTACATCATTAATTACATTAAGTACATCTACTTAACTTCCATTTTTTAAATAAACTTACAAAAATGTCACCCTCTGGGATTGGCATTGTTGCTGACATTAAAACACACGCACACATACACACACACAGCGCCAGAGCTCTGTCAAGAGCATTGACGTCACATAGCAAATAGAGATGGCACTATAGTTTGATTTGCCAGTGCAAATCTATTTTTGGGGTTGCTTCCTGCTGCGGCAATAAAGCACATCAGCATGGAATACATAGCAACATGCAGGCAATGTTATAAACAAATCCCCCCATGGGTGTAAAGTAGACACTATCCAAGGTGCAAGGCAAAACACAACTACTGCAGGTGGGGGCTGAGGTGGAGCAGGCTTTTACCTGAAACAGCAGCAATAGAAGCAAGCAAACATCAACATTCACTGGGGATGGATGATATGGTTGAAATCGTTATACAATATCAAAAGGACTATTTTCTGATATATCACAAAGTGACACACAGTTGACACAATATGACAAATTAATACAAGATTTCCACCAATATGCATTACATGAGACCAAACTCATACTGGATGTTTAAACAAACTACAACTCTAATTAATTTGGACAATTGGAAACAAACAATTAGATATTTAATCTACACATCATTTTTTTGTAGGCTAAATGTCAGCTGACATGACATGTGACACATGACTTCCTGTCATTTATGATCGCATAGTAATTTCTGAATGACAACTCTAAGCCATGCAAGCGGTGTAATGGGAATTTACTCTATATCCATATTACTCTGCATCATGTTGAGTTGATTATTTCTCTTGATCATTCTTACTATGGATTAACTTTCACCCTGCTTGACTGACACCCCTTGAGTGCACATCAACAGGTCCTTTCTGCAGAAAGCTTAATAAATACTCAAAAGACCAGACTTTGGTGATTCGGAGACTGTTTTCAGATTTCCACAACAAACTTGCTGTAAGAAGTGGATTTAAGCACAACTGTGCTTTGAGCTAAATGCTAATGTAAGAATTGTCAATGTGAGCATGTTAGTATATGGACAGGGTTACAGGTATTTGATCAAAAACCAAAGCACTGAACAGAATTTTTCACCTGAAATGAGGCAGAAGATGAAAGGTCAGAATGAAAGTTTTAACTAAACATTAACTGGGGACCCCTGGTGTATGTACCAAATTGCACGTAACTGAAATATTTCAATAAAATAAAAGATATTTCAATAAAAGAAAATGTCAAACTCACGGTGGCACTAGAGGAAAACTGAGGATATCACTAAGAATGTCCGTACAAAAGCAATTATCACTGACTTGCCAAAGTTGTTTGTATTTATCCTCAAGGGACCTTAAATATTTATTCCAGACTTTATGGCAAACTATTTAATGGTTGTCGAAATATTTCACTATGAATCACAAATGTCAACCTCATGGCCGCACAAGGGAAAAAGGTCAGGGGGTTAACACAATTGGTAGGATTCATCCTCTGCACAGAATTGCATTGCAATCCATGAGATAGTTGTTGAGATATTTCAGTCTGGACCAAAGTGGTTGCATGACCAACCCACCAACACACTGACCATCCACACTCATAAAAATATAGAAATAATGTAAACATAGCTATAACATTTATAGAAACACACAACTGAGCCATGCAAAAAAATTTAACATAATATTACAACATATGTTAGATCTTAAGAAACTGTTTGTTTATATATGGCACGTACAATGGAGATTATTATTTCAGGTGTATCACGTTTCCACAATGCATTCCTCATGTTTCAAATAAATGGATACAGAAATATTCCTCCATACAAAAACTAAAAAAAACTTTTTAATGCAACTGCATAAGCCTGCCTCAGCATTTAATTTTGTGGAAAACATGAACCCAAAACCTTTGAACTATTACACATTCCCATACCATATGTAGCCATCATGCAATGAAAATGAATATCATCTAGATGTAGAGGAATAGCTGGTATGATTATTGTTTTAGTGTGAACAAATTGCCTTAAGGAGCAAAATTGGGAAATTTACATTCACTCTAGCTATACTGAAAACACAACTTACATTCTTGATTATACATTAGCAATGAGTACACATGTTCAATGCAGTGCCACCTCCCAGTGTTACAACAATTATGTGCCGATTAGGATTGCAACTAAGAATTGTTAATGCACATTTCCTGTCAATGTTCTTATGGGCTATCTTGATTTATTTGGGTAGTGACGGCAGCAGAATGGAGAGCATGTTGACATTATCAAGTGGCACAAGTGGTAAAGGCATTAGCTGAATGACCTTCAATGACAGGCCACAGCTAAAGCTGCACCGTGTGTCCTGACATGGCCTTAATAGAAAGGGTGACTGGGTTTCCTTGACCATGCTCTGCAGCAGATATGACATTCTCTGTTTTCCTCCTGATGTCTATCTCACACACTCTCCCTCCCCACCTGTCGTCCTTTTACTTGATTCATTGATTTAGCCCTGTAGTCAAGATGAGAGTGTTGTGGTGGCTGGATGGAGCACTTGCTGAGGGATATGGACATGGCTGTAGCTAAGAAGAAAAAGTTACAGCTTGTTATACAAAATGCAGGCAGTAGAAGCTTGAAGGCTGAAAGAGTACAGTTCTGATTGGAAGGTCAGCAGCTCACATCCCCAAAACACCTGAGGAGAATGGCCATGTAACACTTTCCCCATGGTCAATAACCACTGCTGAGATAGGCACTTGAACAGACACTTGATATGCTGACTTTCAACCCCATACTATGTATTATCCTAACAAGTGCCATGTCTAAAACATTGCTAATCATCTGTGTATTATTGTTGTCAGCTATTGCAGTCTGCTTTGAAAACTGAAGGTAAAGTCTGTGATTAATCTCTCTGCCTCTGGGAACCCTCTATATCTACGCAGTTTTAGCTAAGATTTACATCATTGCACATATTTATTCAGACACGTGCAGGCTAATCATTAATTGTGCTATAAAGCAGGCATTTTTGATATCTTAATATGTGATCAAGAGAAAACACACCTGACACTCAAACTACTGCTGCAACAGTGTAGCTCCGCTGTGCAACATAGCTGTTAACTCTGCACCATTAAATTTGGAGATGGAGGGAAGTGTGGTCTATAAAAGGCTAGGCAAGGCGGCTTTATTTATATAGCACATTCCAAACAGAGGCAATTCAAAGTGCTTTACATACGCAAAGAAAAACATTAGAAAGACATAATAAAATTGTAAAACATAAATTTTAGAAGAGTAAATGCCTGTATATGTCAATGTGAACCTGAAGGGTTATCCGTTGACATGTGTGAGCCCTGTGATTGGCTTGCGACCTGTCCAGTGTGTACCCAGCCTTTCGCATAAGAGGTAAACATAACTGCATGCTGGATGCAAATTAAGTTACATCTTCGAAAAGCTTGATCAAATACCTACTTGGACAGAAGTGTAACCATGGAAGTAACCGAGGCTGTCAATGTGTACAATTTACTACATTTTAACTACCACACCGATGTTATCATAAATATTCTGACCGACCATTATCAATAACATTCTTTTACACGTTATCGTTTACCATGAGAGAATCCTATGATGCACTGAGCTCCTCTCTCTCCTCTCCATTTATACACACTCATATCCCATTAACGCTTGCTACTAATTCACCTTCTTCCCCTAGCTGTGTGCTTCTCTTGTCCCTCTCTCTCTCTCCTAAAGATTTCTGCAGGTATTTCTGCCTCCGGCGCTGTAGAGTCTGGATCTGTGTTTGCTCCTGCTGCCCCTGTGTTCCTGCTCAACCGCCGTTGTTGCTATTGTTGTTACTGCTCTCATTATTAGTATTGCTATTAACATTATTTTTTATAAATGTTGCCATCAATACAATTACCACATCTATTACTTTACATTGCTATGTACAACTGTACTGTACAGTTCCAACCCAACCAGTCTGCTCGAGGTTTCTACCTGTTAAAAGGGAGTTTTCCTTGTCATTGTCGCCTAGTGCTGCTCATGGTCGGATCGTTGGGTCTGTGTGTGTGGAAGTTGGTCTCGACCTGCTCCATGCGATAGAGTGCCCTGAGATAACTTTGTTATGATATGGCGCTATATAAATAAAATTCAATTGAATCTTATTTCAACAAATTCGCCTACTTGAGCAGTTACAGTACATGTACAGCAATTCTTCTTCTGTGTGTCTTTAATGTATGCCTTGTTGCGTTTGGTCACTGATGTAACTGAATGTGTGAACCTACAATGAAATGCCTATTACTGATTTTATACCTTTCTAAGTATCATGCCTTTTATGTCTATGCTTCTTTTACTTAGTATACCATTTACTGAAGTCAAAGATAAAGCTGTGTTTAAGGATCACAATTTGAATCATCCTTACAAGACTAAACATGCAGAGAACTACAAGAACTTGACTGATGCAGAGCAGACATGGACAGCTGAAGCTTTGCTAGCTAAACTGCAAAAACAACAAGGACTTTACCAAGCTTTACACATTCAGGGATGGCACAGTCAAGACAAGCTTTGCAATATCCCACAAAATTGCAAAACATAGTAAGCAAATCTGTGATGGAGAGTTTGTCAAAGAGTGCTTGGTGGAATCTGCAGCCAATATGCCCTGAGAAAAGAAATGAATGTGAGAATGTGCCTCTGTCCAGGCGAACGGTAACCAGAAGGATCAAGGATATTGCAGGAAATCTGGAGCTTCAGTTGCACAACTTTTACTTTTTCTCCTTGGCTCTAGTCGAGAGCTGTGGTATCCTCAACACAGCCCAGTTACTTTCTCTTTGTACGTGGGATAACAAAAGACTGGCAGCGATGTCGTCAATGAAAGGGACAACTACAGGGAGTGATTTTTTCAGAGGTAAATGCATGCTTGGACAAGCTGTGATTGAAATAGGACAAACTGGCAGGTGTTACAACCGATGGTTGTCCACATCTGACGGGGAAAATTATTGTATTTTGGAAGCGGATGCAAAATAAAGAGGCTGAAATGAACCCACAACAGAAATTGGTATGTTTGCATTGTATTATATATCAGGAGGTGTTGTGTAAGCCACTGCAAAAAATGAACTGCGTTATAACTAAAATAGTTAACTTGATCAGGCCAAGAACATTGAATCACAGACAGTTTGTTTCACTTTTGGAGCAACATGAGACTGAACATGGTGACAGTACCACACAGCTGTCAGGCGCCTTAGTCTGGGCAAAGTGCTTACATTTGCTGTTGATGTGACTGCACTAATGAATGAGTTACTCACCAAACTATAAGGCAAGGACCTCTTTGTGCATGGAATGTACATCCTTGTGAAGGATTTACAGAGAAAGTTGCAGTTTCTTTCAAGCCAATTGGAGGGAAACATTCTCACCCACATGCCAACGCTGAAAGAAGCCACACCAGCAGCTGATCACCTCTGCATGTACTCATCAATGTTAGGGGCACTGCTTGGGGAGTTTTCAAGGTGATTTAAAGACTTCAAAACAGTTGAGTGAAATGCAAATGATTTCTTCTCCCTTCACTTGTGGTGTGGATAATGCACGCAGTGTGGTTCAGCTCGAACTCATTGACCTGCAGTCCGATACACTTCTGGCAGAGCACTTTAAGTCAGTATCACAGCTGGATTTTTATTCTCTACACATGAGGAGGCATGCTCAGAAGATGTTGATTCTCTTTGAATCTACTTACATATGTGAACAAACATTCTGAAACATTCTGAAGTTTAACAAATACAGATCCTCTCTCACCAACAATCACCTGTCAGCCGTCCTTCGCTTATCCTAGACCTTAGTGCACTTGCTCGAGCCCAACAAAGATTAGATTTCTCTCACTGAACAATTCAAGAAATAAAAAATTACTGAAAAATAGCAAATGAGGTAACTACACTACAAACAAAATAGCACATTTTGTATAAAGTTATTAAAATACTGGTCTTTGAAAAAAAAAAAAAAATTCAAATTTGTTTTTGTTGATGTTGATTAAATATGTTGTTTACCGTTTGCTCCATAGTCTAATTGTAACATCTACTCTCTTCTGTAGCAGCTAATCAAAACAACACAATTTACTTTTTTATAAAGGAGATAAAAATAATATTGAGCAGAACTGAGTTCAGTCTATTGGTCTGGCCCCCCTCTCCATTAGTACACACTCATATCCCATTAATGCTTGTCACTAATTCACCTTCTTCCCCTAGCTGTGTGCCGTATGTTAAGCTTGACTGCTGCTGATATAAAATATCTCTGCATTAGTTATTGCTTGCTAAATGAGTGACATTACATTGGTGGTATTCTGTATTCTATCTAAGATCATTTTCCAAGGTCTGGGCACAAAAGTCCCAACTAACTAATCAAATAATCAAAAATTAGGCGACACTCAGTAATTCGGAGAGGCTTATTCTAGGGCATGGTGAGTAGAAGCAGCAGACCATCATTTAATTTAATGTGACAATGACTTGCATGTTCAAATCAAGAACAACCAGCTGTTTGATCATGGTTTGGTATGAGTTGAAAGCAAACTGAGACCTGTGATGAGATGCTATCACAATCAATAAATAGCACCTCTGTTTTATCTTGCAGGTGATGTCAGATTCCTGGTCTGTTGGAAGTTCACATGGATGGATGTCTCCAGATAGTGCTCAGGTAGGCTGTAAATGGAAATGTCTGTGTTTCTGCTGCATCCATGCAGTGATGCACAGGAGACCTGGAGCTTGGCTGGACTGGCTGCCATCACTCAAACCGAATCTCTGCTGAGCACTGTAGTCCAAACAAGAGTCCCACATACAGGCTACAGTGCTTTCATTTAGCAGGAACTCACCACCACTTGAAACAAGCGGTGCTCGTTACCCTTTTAGTCAAGTTAGCTAAAACTGAGCGATACCAGTACCGGAGGTTATTGAATGGTAACTTCAGAATAAAATAGTATGTGTGAACGTTTGTGGTTTCGGTAATTGCATTTTTGTTCCAGCTTTCCTACTGTGTGGGATATAGTGGAGTGTTTAGTGCTAACCTCTGCTGATTCTGCTTTACCCTCTGGTGTGACAGTATGACCTAAACACCTGGTGGCATTATGAAAAGAAACAATCACGCTAGAGAAAAAGTGAACAGGTTGCCATGTGTATAAGTGGATTATTTTACATAGGTATACAGGTATGTAGTGTGTTAATAAAATACACTCAATTCATAACAGCTTTTGAGAATGACACCAAAGTTAGAAGTCAAACATCATGAATTTGTTTGTAGCTGTGCACCGCAAATATTGTGTATTACCATTACATTTATTTACATTACATTCAGCAGACACTTTTATCCAAAGCGACTTCCAAATCAGGAGCAACTGGGGGTTCAGTGTCTTGCTCAAGGACACTTCGACACACGGACAGGAGGAGCCAGGGATCCAACCACCAACCCTAC
>JAVQJD010033873.1:0-27743 GCA_036023655.1 Nannoperca australis | reverse complement strand
CACACACACACACACACACACACACACACACACACACACACACACACACACACACACACACACACACACACACGATGAAGCAGATGTGTTGTTCACTCAAATGACGTATGATCAGGTATCCTTATTTAAATCAAATATCTTGAATGACTTTGTGCGTGTGTTTTGTTTTGCTTTAGCTCATCTTTGTGTCACTCCACATTCGTCATCCGTCATTATCATAGTCACTGTTGCCATGACACGCTGACAAGACTTTCCCCTTCGAGTTATAGTAATGTGTTGTCTGGATGCTGAAACAAGTAGAATTGATGTCTTTTTGAGGTATTTCCACCTGTGTAGTGGGCGTTGCATACTCTGTGTCAGCTTTATAATAACAGAGCCTGGATGAGTTTGTTAATGCATTTTATAACAAGGTTTCTGTGCCTTTTCTCTCATTGCCATCTATGAAGAAAATGCTGCATAGGACTCGTGAAAATGAAAAGTAGCAAAGTCAGCCACCACGCCAGGCTGGCAGCAAAGACACACGTACCTTTGACAGTGCAGGTTTCATTGGGAGGCATAGCCAGTATTCTGTCTCCAGTCTGAATATAACCGGCCTCGATCTTCCCTGTAACACAGAAGCCTGAACCCTGGTCTGGGAAGAGAAAAATCAGCATAAGCAATCTCTGTCATTTAGAAAAAGAGAAATGAAAAGAGATGTGAATGAAATTCACACGTACTGTTTGTAAGTGCTTATCAGTGACTTTACCTTTGAACACATCTGAGACACACAGTCTGAAAGGTTTGTCCACGGACCTCTGAGGGGCTTTGAAGGCATCTTTAGAAGACGGGAAAAGACAAAAACAAAAAAAAAATAGCAAGAACATAATTAGGAGCGGGAAAGTCTACTAAATATTATAAAGAAGTCTGATGACCAGTGATGAATCATTTTCTCTGGTACTTGATGAAAAAACGCTACAGTCTGCTTACTTACTGGCCATAAGCCCAGATTTTACTTCCCTCTTATTTATCGTCACAAGTCATTCAGGGCTGCAGTGAGCCACTCTGAAGTAATATATCCACTCAGATGAGTGAGAAGAAGCTTCATGGCCTCCAATAACAACAAATGTTTACAGCTTAATTGAAGTTTCTTAGAAATATCTCAGACCACTTCAGGAGCATAACAACTCGTATGCTCATTATATTGCTTAGGCCAGTTTTGGCAAGATATGGTGAAATGCAGCCTGTGCTTGTGTATTTTTTTAACTTTTACCCAGAGAGACCTGTGTCACAGTGTCAAAAAGCAGTTAACAGGCGCCAGTGTGCGTTACCAATCTGCTCCAGCAGGCTGGGACCAGAGAACCAAGAGGTAAGTTGTGACACTGAACTCCTGGTGGTGAGGTTTTCTCCTGACAGGCCGCTGGTGGGGATGTAGAAAACATCAGACTCCTGGAAAAAACATGTAAACACTGGATCAAACGAAAAGAAAGCTAGGAAATACTCACTCGTTATAAATAATAATAAACACATATACTCAATGTACGTCAATATACTGACGCCAATAAAGCGTTGAATATCCTAAGATGTCAAGATGTCGAGTGACTTACCTTGAATCCTGCCTGCTTGAGAAAATGGCCAAGCTTGGAAGTGATTTCTTG
Source organism: Nannoperca australis (assembly GCA_036023655.1). Lineage (NCBI taxonomy): Eukaryota > Metazoa > Chordata > Actinopteri > Centrarchiformes > Percichthyidae > Nannoperca > Nannoperca australis. The sequence goes on along the minus strand of JAVQJD010033873.1, from coordinate 26,109 downwards.
GAAACGCTCTTGTTGCCAGTTTACCTGATTTGTATACACACAAAAGGAAAAAGGAAACATACACAGACAGAAAGTTTCCCCTTCAGCACGGCTTTGAAATGGAAATGTGGCAGCAACATGCCAGTGATTATAGGAAACAAAAACACCAAAAAACAATCACACACACAGAGTTCCCTAAGGTCCTCTTCTCTCCTGACAGAAATGTAAATGGGAAGTGTAAAGCATATATATGAGCTTTCACCTTATTACAGAATATATAAATTCTGCCGTTAAACTTTTGTTTTTCTATCTAAATTAATTATTACTTGGTTCATAGAATTATGGACACATGACGAACCGATATCTGGTAAACTTCCATGTCTTAAGTGTCACTGCGTTTGAATTTTGGGGGGTTTTAACTGAAGAAACATCTAGATTTTTCAAGAAAGGAGCAGATTGTATTACAACGTCTTAACAGTTAAATCACCAACGTTGTACATCCCTAGTGTTTACTACAGACGGCCCCCATCCTTTGTGTCAGTAACGTGTAACAGGTCTTACCTGGTCCATCTTGTTGACAGCTACGGCCAGCTGAGTGACACCAAGTGAGCGCACCAACAGGGCATGCTCTCTGGTCTGACCCCCCGCCTCGAAGCCTGCCTCAAACTCTCCTCGGCTGGCATCCACCACGAGCACCGCCACGTCGGCCTGGAGAGAGGACCGAGGGTGAAAGATAACAACCACATGCATCTGCTTCTGCTGAGGCAGATGTGAGAATTAGAAATCACACAGACTCAACCCACTAGGTAAGTTAAGGTTTGGGTTATTTTAAAACATAGGAGTTCAGCCTTATTCAGTTTTATTTATTATTTTTAATGTGTAAGTTGGAAGGCTTTTCCAACCCTTTCAAACCATCAAATTAGAAACCGTAACATCTTATGCATAGGAATCCCACAGAGGCTAATACAAGAACATAAAGTGCCACTATGACAGGATGCACAATACTCATGATTCTATACGAATCTATATCTCAATGTTGTATTATATCGTCCATATCGTGTTCGTGTTCCAATTAAAATCTGAATAATTTAAACATGCACTCAACAATCTAGATGGAGACAACAGGTGAACTCATGTGTTGCTCTAATAACATTAAGTATTAGAAAGCAAAATGCAGTGACATCAAACAGGCACTAATGTTGAGATAATGCAGTTATTTTACTTTTCAAATGAATTAACACATGCTTTGCTGGAGACAACTGCAGGCTGAAAAATATCATCTTGAACCTCAGGGTGTGTGACTGACTGACACGTTCACTTGCTTAAAACAGAAACCCCTTAGTCAGTACACGATGAGGCTGAATGGGAGGACAGTCATATGGTAAAAAGAGAAATTACGTGAATGCCTCAAAACAGAGACAGACAAGCACACCCATGCCTGCAAAAAACACCTTGTGACACCAACACCCAAAACCACGAAAGTTATTTCAAATCATGCTGACGGGTGTGGCATGATGAGGGTATACTGAAGGAGGGAAAGAACCCTTTTAAATCAATTTGCAAGTTAGAAAATTGCTTCATTTCACCGTGAGGATCAATAATGATCGTCTTAAATGATTAAGCCATCCAGCATGTAGCTAGCTGCGGAGGTATTGGAAGAAGCATAATATTTTTTGTAGACGATTAATATTAAATAACATTATTTTCCATTAGAGTTGCAAAATATAATGTAATACTGTCAGAGGAAAATTATTTTCAACCATTAATGAATTATTTAAATTTTTGCATTAATGTAATAAAGTACTCTGATATGTCAGATACAGTTGTTCCTCTCTGGTTACATTATCCATCAACAGTTTTTCAATAGATTTTTCATGAACATTTCTATATAAATGATTTAATATATTATATATCTCAATGTTGCATTATAAAATAACGAACTGTAATAGAGGATTTAATCCTCTATTACAGTTTATATACTTCATTATATTATATATTTATATTTATTTAGGAATTTTGAGATAACTGCACCCATTAGTTTTGCACTAGCATTACATGGAGACAGGTCTATAGTATTAAACTGTACATAAATGTAGCTTTCTAATTTCAATTTTTCTTTTCCTACTCCTCTGCATCCTGTTCCTCTCCGCCTGTTTTTTGTTGCATAATTCTAACACTTAAATAGCCACCCTGGGGATGAAAAAAGTCAAATAAAATGCTAAATAAAAAGATAATGTATGTTTTAAACCAGAATGAGCTGGTCCTGAACGTAGACACTCTTGACTGTTCCTCGTACTGTATGTATACATGTAAGAGCAACATTAGGAGGAACATACTTTGACTGGTTCACTGCGTTGGTTTATTTGCACTGTGCAGGCTGCTTGAATACGTTTACGTTCTATACCTGTGCAGCTCCTGTGATCATGTTGGGGATGAAGTCTTTGTGTCCTGGTGCATCCATTAGGGTCACCACCTTTGAGGTCGTCTCAAACTTGGTCATGCCTACATCCATTGTCACACCTCTGGAGCAAAACACAAATAAATCATTTTTAATTGAACCATTTGACCCAGCTGAAAGAAATGTATAAAATAGTTTGTATGGAAGTATAATACATCAATGCCATGGATAGTGTACTGAGCCGGACTGACATATAAGGGAATGTAGATTTAAAGTCTGTTAATTCTTCTTCAAGATCAACATCCTGTAGTGGGGCGAGGCTCTCAGTCAGATGCTTCATATATTACGCATTTGACTTAGAAGTTACTGATTAGTGAACATGGAATCCCACCCGAGACACTTTCTGTTTCTGGCGTATTTCGCTTCCGTTTCACTGGGTGTGACAATAACAGAGGAGGCAAACAGGGACATATATTACGAGTTTACAGTGACGCACTGAGCAGCGTTAACTATTCAGATAATTTCCAGGACAATATTATGAGGAGTAACCATCACCAGTAATTGGACAAAATGGTCGACTCTCAAGATGTGTGTCCTTGTCCATCTGTAACCAAACCATGCCCTCAATGTGGAAGGGGGACATGAGAATATTCGTGTTTGTGTGTAGCCTCACACACTAAATGTACCTGTCTCTCTCCTCGCCAGTTTCATCCAGGACCCAGGCGTAGGCGAAGGAGGCTTTTCCCGCCTTCTTTGATTCCTGCTCATACTTGTGCATAGTACGCTTGTTGACGTTGCCCAGCAAATAAAGCAGGTGGCCCATCAGTGTGCTTTTCCCTGCATCCACGTGACCTGCGGAGACGAATAACGTAGTAATGCCAGGGAGTTAAGGAGGCAGAAAGAAAGAAACAGAAAAGAGAAAAAGGGGCTCAGAGGGTGGAGAGTGACGGACGACACCGGGGAGGGGAGGGTGAGGGAAGACAGTAAAAAGAGGAAGAATGGAGCAAGCGTGATAAGGCAGGTAGGGGAAGAAAGAAGATAAGACACGGCAAAAGGGAAGCCACAAATGGGAGAAGGAAAGCAGCAGCATTGCGCAAGAGGAGGGAGGTAGACAGAAATGGGAACAATGATGGAGGGAAGGGGGAGGGGAGGGAGAGGACCCGTGGTAAAACGAAAGGTTTCGCAGGCTGTGGGAAACTAGAATCATCTGCACTTCTGAAACTACCAAGTCACCTTTTCTGGTGTAACTGAGAATGAGAAAATATGATGAGCAACTGCACTTGTCTGCAGTTCAACTCATTTACTACTATTACACTTATAGATGTGCACAAAACACAAAAAGATTGTAAGTGAATTAAAAACAACGGCTCAGCAAACAAATAATGGAAGCATGTGTATGAGGAACATACCGTGTACATACAAATTCAAAGATGTGGTAATGTTACAGCAGTACTGTATATTGCTTAACAAATAAAGCTGTACTTCCGCTTTCAACTGCAGACCGATGTGTGCACTGAAGGAAAGTAAGCAAGTAAGACATTGCTATATGAGGATAGAAGTAAGCGTAAATTGTTTTCATTCATGTTTGTGCAGAATGGACTTCCCTGAATGTACTATGAACTGAGCTGTGAGTGGTTTTGAGGGTTTCCTTCCTACCTATAACCACCAAATTTAACAGAGGTTTGCCGCCCTGCCTCTTCTCCAGTTCAGCCTTAATATTGATCCCCTGCCGGGTCTTTGCGGAGGAGCGGCCCTGGGGGGTGACAGTGGGGGGCTCGTCTCCATTTGACCCTTTGGACGGTGTCTCAGGACGTTTGGTCGGCGTGGCCTCTGAGGACGGGGCTGCGGCAGCGTTTTCGGGGCTGCCACCCCGGCGTACTGAAGCAGCGCCGTTCTCCCCTGTGCTGAGGAGAGAACGCAGGCGAGTTTAACCGCGACGAAACACAACTCTACTCCACGATAGGTGATTATCTAGACTAGGGTGATCACACCCACTCTGGTTTTGCAACAGCTTATCCAAATGTATAGTCCTAACTACTTTTCATTTTAAATAAAACTACTACTTTGCCAAAGGCTCAATGATTTCCAATGTAAATAGAGGGAGGCATTTAATCACAGCTTAAATGTGTTGCGCCGTTATATGAGAACAATGTGTATTTGTGTGCAGATGTGCATCAGGTACCTGGGAACATCGAAGCCCATGGTCTGCTTCTTGCCAGAGACGGTCATGCGGGCCACTTTGGGTACCACTTCAGAGTCCAGTTTATTGTGAGACACGTCTCTGCTTTTAGCTAAAAGGGGACAGAGGAACAGATCTGTACACTTTCTCACACACACAAAGTAACCGTGACTCATTGTGGCCAACGCCTACGTCTTGAGGAGCATATTGGATTTTTTCCCCCTATTTAAAAATGGCAGGGTTTATGTTTTAGTAAACAGTCGCTACTTTCTCTTATAATCAGGATGAGACTGACTTTCACCCGCTAGTTTTTTCAGACTGATTACTCTATGAACACCATCTAGATGTTAAAGTTTACATACACACACACACACTTTCAAATGTCACTTTATAGTTGACAGCCAGTGTAACAGCCCCAGACTGAGCATTTGTCTAAACATGATATTTGATTTCTGCTTTTTCTGCGTTTTTAGCTCTGGAAAGAAGAGTTGTTGATGTACAGTGTTTATGTATCCCTACAACATCAGAATTATTTTTTGTTTAATGAGTTTTTTCTTTTAAAATGACTTCAACACATGCATCTGCAAAATGGTAACATAAAATACACGGTAAAACAATAAAATAGCAATATAGCATGTGTAACATGGCACTGTGGTGTTGATTCAGACACCTAGAGGGTGTTACTACAATGCACTGTTTATGACTCTTTTCCTGGTCATAGCTGCATGCTTTCCTGGCATATAAAGTATGCATTCTGAAGTGTAAGCATATGGTGCAATCTGTTGAGCCTCCATCTATCTGACTGGTAGTTCAAATTCAGCAGCGAGACATGTTGAGGTCATTGCTTTGTCATCCCAGTCCCAAATGGCCACCGGTTCCAGTCATATCAACCTGCTACTGATTCATTTAGACTGGGCTGCACAGCCAAGCCTAGTGCACCCTGTGTGCGTCTTGTGTGCATGTGTGTGGCAGTGACATCCTGGCTCAGAAAGGGTTAATTTCAGAAGTGGCCGTTGCCTCCTGGCTCCACGTAAATAGAGCAGTGTGACACAGCATTTCGCAGAATGAATCTTTTGAAAAAGGTGTCACCTCAGCAAAAGTGGAGGGCTGGAGGTGAATGTGTGTATTTTCTCACTCACACACAACTAATAAAATGTTTTACATTAGTATAGATTTGCACAAAGAGACATCTATTACATACAAACACCCAACAGTGGTTGATTTGTTACAACTTGAAAAGGTGATGTTGGTCATAACATGTCATTTCTGTCAGTGTTCCTTTTATATTTTCAAAACAGGAGGAACTCCCACACAGCTTTTTGGTCCTAGGACCTTTCTCAGAGTACTGTTCAGAAGTTTGTTCTGTTGTGATGCTCGTCTGTTAGGAGTTAGGACTTTTAGGTTCCTTTATGCTTCATGCAGTTTATTCATCATAAAAAATACCCTGAGGGAAAATGAGAGGAAAGGAGGTGTGATTCAACAGAATAATTAATGGACTTTCTCTAACCGAGCTTTCTCTGAATGACTGGCTCTGCATTAGAAAAAAAAAGTCCCTTTCATTCTGAAACACTGATACACAAGTCAGGCAGCCCACTGCACCCTAAATATGTTTTTTTTTTCTTTATAAAGTAATGGCATTTACATGGTTTAAATAATCGGAAAACAGGGACAACTGAGGCAAAGAAAGCTGTTACAAAGATGTTCTCATTAAAAAAAGGTTACAGTTTATTTAAAAACTGCTAGCTGCAAAAACATTAAGCTGGATAAATGTATTTAAAGACAAAGTTCTAAACCTATCTACTTGTAATAGATACAGCCATGCAGAAAAGTAGATCCATGCAGATCACTAAAACCTGCAATATTACGGTGTTATCTGTCCTGCAGTAAGCAGCAACATGAGATAGAAAAAGTACTCTCTGGAGAATTTAGGTTCTTCCTGCAGCTGGGGGCTTTTCTGGTCCCTGCTACGGTGACGTGGAGGTTTCTACCACCTGTGTCAAACAGGACACCAGCCGGCTTGCAATTCACATTTAGGAAACATCAGCTGTGAAGCAAATGATCTCATTAGATCACATTAAAACTATTAAGATCATTAGGATCACCTAATTAAACCTACACCTTACCTAATTTTCATTTTGGAACAAAACCATCACATAAAAAAAACTACCCATCTACATCACCAACTCAAATTTATTAAATATCTAAGGTTTTTTTTCCACCTCCTCTGTTAACCTGGGGTGAAACAGACAGACACACCCTTCTTAACATCCCCCAATGTCTCAAAACACAAACAACCCTATTTTTAATTACCAGACATGCAGCTCTGTCAAAAGACTAAAGCTTTTGCAAACAACTCACTTGCCAGATCATTTTGTGGGGGCTGGCCTGGGGGCAGCATTAACAGGAAGGCAGCCTGAGGAAAACTAGAGTGCAATCAGTCGTGGAGCAGGATCTCTTTACACTGTTTGGACTGGCAGGTAAACAGTTGGTGTCCTCCCATCCAGGATTTCACTGGTGGAGGGGACCCTTGCAGTGACTAAAAGTGAGTGTATCATCTGTACACCTTGGCCTGAGGGCCCAACTGAGCGCAGGATAAGAGGAGTCCGCCCAGGATATGCAAATATCAAACCCTCCCCTCCCCCGCCGTCCAAATACACACAAGTATGCAGGCAAAAGTAAAACAACAAGGGCAGGTAATGGGGTGACTGACAGCCTCGTGGAGCAATATGTTGCACAAGCTAGTTAGAGACCCGAGACAGAAAGATAGGATAAGGGATGGAGAGAAGTCGGAGGCTACTTTCACTGTTGGTACTAATTAATGTCTATCCACACTGTGCCATGTTATGGATTTTCAGGACAGCAAAACACTTTCCCAAGAATACTTAATAAGCTGAACCTTTTATGAATTGCTTTGCTGATCATCACAACAAAAAAGAAAAGAGAATTCTGGAAAGATTTTTTTTGATGATGAGGCTCCCCACCACTTGAGGCCGCTAAAGGCTGGGACTGACAAGAATTGTGTTCGAATCAACTCAGATCTTCATAGACCTCCTGTGGGGGGAAAAAAGGGGGGGAAAGGGGGAAACACGTGAAGTGGTTCAAGTATTGTGTCGGCGTCTGGGCTGGTGTAAAAGTTAGCTCTATTCACTTCAGTTACAAAGAATCTTTGGGGGGAGGAACCGTGTGTCAAAGTGCAGAGTACGAAGGTTTAATTCAAGCTGCAAGTCTAGGCTACATACAGTGATTATCCACCAGAGAGGATGAAGTAAAGTTACCTGGTATGACGTGTGATTGGAATTACAAGCTACATTCTAGCATTCTCCTGCACATGGCAGCAAATTGTTGCTCTAAATAAAAAGGATATACAGATATATTAAATAAAATGTCGATGAATGAAAATGAATACAGAAGGAAGTGAGACTGCTGTCTGATAGAATGACCTCTATAAGACACCTACTCGTCCTCTACACCCACCTAGCCAGCAGACAGTCAACCCTGAGTCATACCAACCAAGAAGTCTCACCTGCTGTTAACAGATTTCTAAAGAGTGCGATAACCACAATGTCAATGCACATATGGATTTAAAATGTTTACCAAAATAATTAATCTATTAATATTTTCCAACCTATTGTCAAGTGATATTCTGCGATGCATTCACTTTCCGTTCGTTCAGGTAGCTCTCCTGCTTTGTGGAGTCCAGCGGTGGCTTCTTTTGAGTGACGAACATGACTGGAGTTTCCAAAGAAGCAGCGTATAAAAACAAATTCAACAGGCAAAACATTGTGCAAGATGCAAAAATAAACATGAACTTTTGAGCTTTCACGAAAGACGTCTGGTGGAAACTCATTTTAATCAGCCATCTAAAAGAGGGACATGGTGATCATACTGTGCGGTTGATTTTCAGTGATGTTTCTGAAATGCTTGTAATCATCACCTCCACCCTGATAAAAGCATGATAGACAAAAAATACCAGATGCTGGAGAATTTTTAGGGCCTCAAATCAAATTGACCATGTTGTGAATTAAGTTAGTTTTTTTTCCTGTTCTGCATGTTTGTCAAAATATAGAAATAAGGGTGCTGCCTATCTGTGCAAAGTTGACATGACAGACTGTTGGGATCCTACTGTTCGCTACGTCTAGCGTCCAACTTGAGCAAGCAAGTCCAAAACTTTAAATTCTAGTATACAGAGCATTACCAAACACAAACATAACCATCCAGTTAGTAAAAGTAACTACACAAGCTTGTAAGTCACGACTGAACCGCCCTCTAAACAAGATATTTCCATTGATAAATTTGCACAGAAACATTATTGCTGTCATGGCAAAGTTTTTCGATTGAACCTGATGTTTTCCAAAGCCGCTGTGCATGCCTGCTGCAAACCGTCATCACTTCTGTACAAGGACTTTTGGGATTTTATTTACTTTGAAGTCAAGTCACCTCTTGCATTTCTTGTAATAAGAATGCATTTTGTTTTCCATTTAAGTAAAGAATCATGCTGCACCACAACAAAGCAGTAGCACTGATGGCATGCAAGGCCAAATGCACCCGCTTTCTTTTGACCACTTGTTGTGAGTAAAATGGTATTTTCCAGTGTTGGCACCACATCACAACCAAACTATGTTTGTGCAACTTCTACGCCTTGCAGTAATGCAGAGCATGTAAAGTCACAAAATTATTTCATCTGTCAAAGCTTTTGACAAAGCTGTGAAAGTTGAGAGACATGATCAGATTTTCCTACGTAGGTGGAGTAACACACATACACACACATTCGAAGTGTAAGATTATCGGCGGTGTGTGCTTGGGGTGACATTTTCTCCAAGAGTGCAGCTTCCTGCTCAAACCCACACACTGGCTCGCCTTAAGAGAAAAGGACAAAACAGTTGCTGGACAAAACCACTTGTTAATAAAACTTGTTCATTTCTAGAATGTCACAGTGCAAAGTCTAAAAATGCTGCAGATGGTGTCGTCACTCACAAAACAGACCACAATATCCCTAAGACACCTAATTATTTCCAAATATCACAATGCTCCCAGGGACTCACATACACTGAGAAACCTGTTTGACTTGTGATGTTTGACTTGTCATTATTACCATTATCTGCCCTTTATATCTATAATGTCCCTCAGGCTAACCAGTCTGATGTTTAACACCCTGAGGGTCCACTTCACTCATCTTCCTGCACCTGAATAAAGTTTACGCACATCTAGCTCAAACCCTGCCCCGACATCCTTACACTGAAGTCAACAAGGAAGCAGTTCCAGAAAATAATAAAACAGTAAACAAAAGTTTGACACCAGCACTTATCAACTCCTCCTGTCTCATAACTACAGTGCAGACCAGAGTCCTGACAACAACAGTAAGAAGATTAGCAATTTTTAGGGTTAACAAGATACAACAGGTCTCCTCAGAGTCGTCACTGTTAGTACATCATGTTATCTACCAACCCCTGAATCAGTCCGTGGCCAATCTTAAGTCTTAATCATTCATTTCTTTAAGGCTAAGTTTCTCCATTCAAACCAATACCAATGACTCACATAAAAAATGTGAGCTGCCTTTAGGAACTTTGGGCTAACCTAAAAAAATGCATACAGTGCACCAGATACACAATGCAGTTTTCTTTCTAGAACATTTTACTTCACACAATGGACATGTCCTCTACTCAACACCTAAATATCATTACACTTACGCCAATATTTCATCCTCAACTTACTGCTGTACAAACATACATACTCTATGCCCAATGTGAATCTGAAATAGGAGTAGAGCATTGTTTTTACTGGTTACGTAGAATTAGTTCAATACAACATTTTAACACTCAAGACACACAAAAGCACACCCACACGACCAGAGAGACACGCCCAGACACAGGTGCATTCAGAGTACATAAACTCAGTCATCTTTATTTCGAAATTGACAAATAAACCTCTGGTAGAGTGTGATGACACACCCAGTGTAAATCAAACTCCTTTGTACATTGTAATATTAAAAGCTTGTAAGAGCAAGAAAAAAAAAAGCTTTACCTCTGAAGGCATTCCTTTTGACTCATTCTGTATACTTAAAGTCAAAGTAGTTTCTTCAATATTAAACATTAAAAGTGTTCACTTGTCTGTCTGTCTGTCTCTGTGTGTGTGTGTGTGTGTGTGTGTGTGTGTGTGTCTCTGTATGCACGTGCATGTGTGTTCTCGCTCCCTCATGGGAAAATCTCCAGGTGTCCTCTAAACCAAAATGTCTACCCCATGATCTCACACAGGCAGCAGTAAACCAGCACAATGGTTAACTGATCCATATTCCAATCGCTGCAGCGCACCTGCAAACAAAATCAACCTCTTTTTCCTCTTTTCAAGGTTCATGCAGCTACTAGAACTAGAAAAGAGGTCATGCAAAAAGAGATGTACTTTGAATTTCCACTGGCTAAGATTAAACTACTTTACTTTTGTACAAAACACGTCAATTAAAAAAGCCAATGGCCATCTAAGCATACAAAAATAAGACTCAAATTTAAAATGTAGAAAAAATGTTTACTATAGTAAATGAGAAAAAAATTATTCTAAAAGTTCTTAAAAGACTGACGGTCCTTTGAAAGTTCACATAGATGCAATTATTTTCAAGCTGCCAGAGAGACTGAGTAGTTCATTGTTCTGCATGTAGTAGCAACGTAAGACTTCTTTTCTTCTCTCTATAAAATAAAGAAATACATAAATGCTGTAGTAACACTGTATCTAGCAGAGCATCTTTTTTAGGCAGCTATTAGCAGTGAGTGCTTCATTCTGTCGTGCTGTTGGTCCCAAAAGTTTCTTTACGCCACATGACCTTAAGTGCCGTTCAGTTCAGTAATCTCAGGTTCTCATCTTAAATGAGTCCATTTAGCCTGGAAGCAACTGAATTAAGTGCTTTTTATTTCCTCGTCTACCTGGTGAAAGCTTTTTGCTGATTAGCACGGACGATGTCGTCGGGTGAAGGAGTGTCGAAACGGAATGGTGCAATTGGTGAGAGGGGAGTTTGCTGCTCTTTGAATGTGTTCTGCGAGTTACACAGAAAAGCCTTGTAACCACTTCCTGTCCTCTGACCTCTTATTTTTCCCTTCAATACATTCCTACTCCTCTTCTGTTGTGTGCAGCTCTGAATCGACAAAGTAATTGCAAATACAGATGGTTGCGCAAACACAGAACAGCCTGGCCCCAAGACAACTGGAGTTGGAGAGGACGGTGAAGGGAGGTCGTTGTCAGAATGACGAGGGCCCGCTCCATCCGACTGGGCCATGAGTGCACTCAAATCAATAGCCTGCCTTAGCTTAGGTGGCCTGGAGTTTTGGTGGTATGGTTTGTGGTCGAGTTTACACTTGGTCCCACCCTCTATAGTACTTTCTGCCGACACACCAGCCCTCTCTGGTTTTGCTGGTGAAAGGAGCGAGCTGAGAAAGAAATGTGACCCATTTGAGGTGGCTGAGGTTTTGCTTTTGTGTTCAGATGGCAAATGTGACAAAGAGAGCAACTCGGAGATGCCAGGTGGTTGTTTCAGCATTTTTGGAGATTCAGTGCTGACGGATTGAGGGGAAGCTAAAGAACTGTTGGTTTGATGCTTCAGGGCTAGCTGACACAATGACACAGTCCCAGTCCCTAGGCATGCAGGAGTAATGTTGGTTGGTTTAGAAAAGGGGAGTGTGTTTGCTGGCCGTCCAGTGCTTTGTGACTGCGATTGAATGTGTGTATTCCTGTTTTGGTGCTGTGAAGCAAGCTCAGACAGAGAAAGTGTTTGGGCTGGCGCAGCCATCCCCTGACACTTCACAGAAGTTAGGCTGGTTTGGGGAGCAGGGAAGCAGTTAGTGATAGCTGTTGGGCTGCGGTTGGAATGTTCCTGAATTAAATCGGCCAGTGATGGGCTTCCGTTATGACAGGCCACTGTGGCTTTGCCTGCAGTCCCAACTCCCACTAGGTGCCGATTGCTCTCTAGGACAGAACTGAGACTCCCAAACACAGGAGCAGCAGCCAGAGAAGAGCTCGCAGTTGTTATCTTGGGCATGTTAAGTGACAGACTACTGAGTGAAACTGAAAGCAGGGAGGGAGCTGAGCTGTGAAATGCTGAAGACATGTTTAAAGACGCCAACGTTCCCAATGAAAGACTATTCTGATTAGACGTAATGGATGGAGGTGAGTTAGGTCCTATATTGAGAGCAATTAATGAGGGAACATCGGAACCTCGCCCTGTGTCAACTACTCCTGACGCCTTCTGCTCATGCTTAGATATGAGCTGTGCCAGACTGGTACCACTAACACTAGGACCAATGTTTTGACGGACAGCATTTTGATTTTCAGAGCTGCTAACCACTGGGTCAGCCTCAAATTGGGATAAGAGGTTGCGCAAGTTTGGTGCGTTTGCTTGCGCACGTAGTTGTGTGTGTTTGCGCCCATCGGTCTGGAGGTTATGTGCCTCGGGTGTAATGTCTGTGTGAGAAGCAGACAAGCGGGCTCCTTACCTTCCAAAAGCCAATTGGAGTTGTCGAAGAGGAGAGACAGGAGGACCACAGAACAGAAGTCAGATGAATCATACCATAAAACAAGAGGGGGAAAAAAACAGAAAGAAGGCACTTTGTTAAACATTTGCATGACTTAAATGTGTCATCACACACATTTGTGTGAAATGAACAACGAAAGGCACCTGGCTGTGAAGCTTTCGTGTACACAAAACTAATGAACTATTTATCATCTGAAGAACCCACAGACATCCTATTAAAAACATAATGATACACTATTAGATATTGTCAGTATCACCAAGCTACGTCTTAATCACTCATCAGTCCATTCTACAACAGTCCAGTTCTTATGTTTTATTGCAGGCTAGGCTCTGAAGAAGAATAATGTTTTAATTATAATGATCTACATTAAGCCCTGCTTTTAGGGCAATTTCTCTGTTATCTTTCATTCTTCACACTAATAACAGCTGTTTAAAGTTTTTTTAAACTGATAGGCTCTCAGCAGGACAACCACATACCTTGAAAACATCAATATCATTCTTAATTATGTTACAGTAAGAATATAATTCAAGATGTAATCAAAAATGCTAAAAAGTGGGATGTTTAAAATAATTTGACTAGAAATGACTATTTATTGCGAACTACTTGAAGAAACTAGTTGATACAAATAGACCAGGCCTTATTTTGTGCACTGGTACCAGCCTGTATTTATGAAATCAGGTAAGTGAATATTATATAGTAGCTACATAACAAGACAACAAACACTATGAACTATTATGAATTAAAATTAAATATCTCAATCATTTTGAGTACTGGATAAAAAAGTTTCAGATGTTGTGCATTGTTATTCTTTAATTTATAACAATAGTGGACAAAAGAGGACAACAATTCCAGACCAATAAAGTGATAATAATTTGATCCGCTCCGGGCGTACCTTTCTCAGCCACGGCCTCTTGTTTAGTTCTTTGTGGAAGCGGCGCTTTCTCCTGGCTAACTCTTGCTACCGAAGCCGCCTCTTCACTGGTACTTCTGGTAGCTGGGGCTGTCTTAGTGTCTTCAGACAAGACTGCATCCAATGCCTTCTGTGGATCAAATCCACATTTCATGGCTGCCTGGGTCAAGACTGAGTCTGGCACTGCATCTCCCAGCACAGTCCGCATGTGGTCCAGACAGGAATACAGCTTGGCTGCAGAGTACAACATACACGTTAGACAGAGACATTGTATCTCTGATCTAGGAATGAAATATTAAACAAAGAGCAACATATCAAGACAATAAAAATAAAAGCTATTACACAGGATCTCAATGTCTAACAAAAGGATCAAAGATAAAAATCAGAAGACCTATGTCATTTGTCACTTGTATATAATTGTGTGGACTTGTGTGGATAATATTACCTTGATCAAGAGGGTCTAGGTCGTGGCTAATAGTAGGGGACATGGGTACATCCTCATCTTCATATCCTTCCTCTTCTAAAGGCTCCTCCTTTGGTGCTTGCCTCTCTTGACGCGAGTAGATGAACTGATTCGCTGTTCAAACCAAACACATCTTTACTTAATGGCTGATACAAACTTTATTTCATTAATCTCAGAGCCAGTTTTTTTTTTTACTTGAAAGAAATCATAATAAACAAAATTCTCACAGATTAATATTGTGTATTTTTTAGCAAACATATATACTTGTTGATGTACCATTAAGCCTGCCTATCATTTCATACCTGTTGCTGGTGATATACAGCAGTAGTCATCATCCACAGACTGTCCATACATGTCATCGTCGTCAAAGTCTACAAAAGAATATATAACTGAGTTTAAAAACACTTTCTATACTTTACAAAGACATGCAGGAGTACAAAGTTACTATAGTTGTAGTAAAGAGAAAGAGTCTTTTGCTACAGCTGTCACTTTGCCTTGTCAGCAGCTTTACAGAATGCATAACAAACTGTAAATTGGGAGCCAGGTAATTTTTCTGTAACTAATTCACAGTAAATTTGACAAAGTGGGAGGCTTAATAAGTTACTACGGTCAGGGGATGTCTATATAACATATCCAAAAATGAATTAGAAGCTTGTAGCATTTCTTCCAAAACACTGGGAAGTTAGCAAGCTAGCAAAGTAGCTGTCGTCAATTTCAGTAATAATAAACATTAGCTAGATTATTGGTTACATACACGTCACAAGTTTTAACATTATAACGTGAACCGGAAGGTTTGGGTATGAACGTAGATATTAAGTAAGAGCTATTTATCGTGTGTCAGGTGCCAAGTGACACTACAGCACTGTTATCTTGCCAGCTAAACTAGCTAGCGTTAGCCGCTAGAGCTACAATCCATAACTGTGAATTTAGCTCAGCGGCTAACGACTTTAGCGGGCCTTTCCGTGACGTTCAAACCGTTACCAACACCTAGTTACGGTTATCTACCTTCATCGTAGTTGTAACCTCGAACATTTCTGTGCCGAGACATTTTGACTAAGTGTCTTCTCTTGGACCCAGCGTTAATGTTTTTCGGCTCTCAAACTGTTGTGACATGTGTCTTAGTGCCCGGCTGCCATTGCTGCTGGAAGCTGCTGCTGCTGCTGTGTGAAATTACTGCAGTCGGCAGGTCAGATGTGATTCTGCAGTCTCGGAAATAGTTTAGTTAAATCTGAGTTTTTTAATTTAGCCGTGTCCATATCTTTTAATGGATTGTCAACAATCAATTAACAAAAATAAAATGTTAAACTTTTAGACAAGATTGGGTTTTCTTTTATTCGGCTGACGTAACTTCCTGTTACTGTTCCACTAATGCGGCTTCGAATCAGATCTCCCAATGAAGCTTCACAACTTGCACTGTGTCTGACGGAGAGAAACTGACTTCCAATCAGTTAATGTTTGGCCGTCGTATTATCAGTAGAACGGATGCTGTGTATTAGAATGACTAGAAGGGAAATACACTCATTGTCAAAATATACCGTATAATCTTATCATAAATCATCAGGGGCACAGCAAGAAGAGATGTACGTTTCATCCATATAATGGAGATATTGTGATTAGGGTCACTAGGGTCTGAACTGAAAGAACAGTAAAAGAGTTAATGCTGTCATTAGTCCTGTTCTTGGAAAACCCAGTGACCATAATGAGGATGATGATGATGCTGCTGGAGATAGAGATGATAGCTGTGATCATGATGATAAAGGTAGTAAATGTGTTCGCACCTTCATACAGCCAAACACTATTGTTTTGAGAGAGGAAACACTTAATATTCAGATTAGTGATGATATCTTGTTAATTTGAAAGAGGAAGCACCATATCACAGATAAACAATTACAAAGTGGCTAAGAGCTTTTTCCTCTTTGCACAACCATGAGAAAATGATTTCAGTTTTAGAGGTCAAGAGGAGTGTACTGAAAGAACATGAGAGAGTCTGCCTGCACAACATACACGTACAACTTTCAGTCCCACCTATGATCTTGGGGTGTGAATGTCTAAACCATTTTTGTCAAAGGTTATGCCCTATGGTTAGAGACCAACCCAGCTGAGCCCACACTCTACACCTCGCACAAACACACACACCCAATGAGTGACATCATTTTTTCCTACTATCTTTGTACTACAAGAAACTTATAGCCTGTCTACCACAAAGGGGAAAGAAACGAGATGTTTGTACCCCTGTGTGTGCTTGTGTTGTGCATTCACAAGCATGTGTATGTGCACATGTTTATCTGCGACTTGGTCTCAGTCACACACGTATGTGTGCAGGTGTATGCATGTGTGGTTTTTGATACATTACGTTGTCCTAATCTCATCTACAGTAGCCTATATGTGCCGATGAAAGAGAAGAAGATGAAAATGTCAGACAATAATCCGATACCAGTGATGCAGGTGAAGCACACTTGCACATCTGCACGGTGGAATGAAATATGAGGTTTGGCGTGTCTCCCCAATCTAAAAATAGAGCAGAATAAAGAAAGACGTCTGCTTAGGTAATTGTAAAGACCTTTTCACAATGAATGGCTCATATTGCAACTGGCAGTTTGAGGAAGACCAGCTTTAATCAGCAGAGGTTAGTAAGAACAGGAGGGGGATCGTTCATATCGAGAGGGGATAGTCAAGTAGTTTCTTATTTATTGTGCAGAAAGTTTTACCAAAGGTGAAGCGTATGTGTCTGCGCGTGCGTGAGTGTCTCTAAGTGGGTGGAGGTTTCCCCTCTAAAATTCCACTTCCTGTGTTTTGAAGTCTAAGTTGCACATCTACATGTCAAAATAAACAGTAAAAGTAAAAGTAAACAGACACACACATGATCACTTTACAGGGTCACACAGGTGACAGTGAGGTAACTCTTCCTTTGCATTACTAAAATGTTTCTAGGACATTCAAAAACCAAAGGCAGAAAACAGCACCTGATATGGAATGGAAATGGAACATATTGCCTAAGTGAAAGGTAATGAAACAGTCTCAACCATAAAATTGTAATTGTTTGCAGCTTTTCTCTTGCATAGTCCCTATTTGACATAACTTTTTGCAGTTCACAAAACGCAGACCTGGTGAAGAAAACACAACAAAAACCAAGTATTTAGAGCGTGATACCAAATAAAAATTTTTTGGCTTGTTTGTTGTTATTGTTTTTCAGTCTTTCTGTTTTCTTCATGTCGTCAAATTGAGATGAATTAAATATGCGCTGGTGCTGCAACAAGAGTGAGGTGTGATTTTTCACACCTCTACACAGGAGATGAACATTTGTTTCCTTTGAATGTCTTTGAAGCACTCTCTGGTCAAATCTCTGCTGCCGATGTGGCCACAGAGTTCAGGTATATTCTGATCAATGAATCAATTTAGCGGGCAAGAGGGATTTCTGAGAGTAGTATTGTTGGGCTGATCAGACGGATTAAACAGATGGAAGGACAGCTTGCTAGAAGAATGAACGGATCAGTGGATGGGTGCTTTGTTTCAATAATGTGGAAATTATTGAATGACTGATAAACTTCATGGTTTGCATCCATCATATTTTCCCTGTAAAACTGAATTATATTCAATTCTAGGTGATGCTCAAAATGGTTGTTAGCAAATGGATGGCAATGGTATCAATAGAATCAAGTGAAAGCAAAGGATTGCAAACCTGTCAACAACAGCATGTAAATCTGAAAACAGATTAATCCTGGTGTAATTGTAGAAGACAAAGCCTACGTGCAAGTGGGTGAGGGGTGAAGTCCATCCCAAAAATTGGCAGTGGGTATGAGGTAATGCTTTACATAATTTGCCAAAGGCACCAGGCATCATAGGAAGAGTCTTTCATAGGAACTCACCCTCAGGAAAAATGCAAAACCTACACCCTTGGTAGTCTTTGACAGGTGATCCAAACAACTAAAGTCAATACAAAAAAGGTCCTTAAAGTAGCAAACTAATTCTCAAACTAAAATAATGATTTGTTCTAAAACTTTTACATTTAATTGACTAGTTTCATATGTATTTATTAAGCAAGTAGGTGAAATACATATTCTGTAATAAAATGCTTTTAAATATAAAACGTTCCTGAATATCGATTGCTGGTTCACAATGTACTGCAGAACAATAATAATGTAGAAATCTTATTCATGTTTCTATACATTTATCACCAGTTATTAGCAGTTAGTCAACATGTGGCTCTATTTAACCACATACAGGATCACATTCATTACCTATTTGACTTGGGATCAACCCTTCAACAATGCAGGACTTTACGTACACTTAGACACACTTAAATGACAATACACGGTTGGCCTTTCCAATACTGGATTTGAAAGCCTGGTGGGGTGATATTCCAAACCCAGGGGCTGAGATATCATTAAAAATCATTCAAATGAACCAACCTGTGCACACAATGCTTTGCAAAGGGGGCAGCCATCACAATACCTGCCCTTAACCTGT
This sequence comes from Nannoperca australis, assembly GCA_036023655.1. NCBI lineage: Eukaryota > Metazoa > Chordata > Actinopteri > Centrarchiformes > Percichthyidae > Nannoperca > Nannoperca australis. Next base: position 7,200 of record JAVQJD010033873.1, on the reverse strand, counting down.
CCAATCGCGTCCATGCAAATGTCCTCAGCTAAGAGTCAATGGGAGTCAGGCTTCCTGCTCAAAGTACTATAGGGGAATTTGCATACTCTGGCCTCCTACCTTCAATTTGGTTTCAGATAACAAAATGTAGTTTTTAATTTGAACCTCGAGGGAAAAGACATATTTAGGGCTTATGCAGTAAAAGCTAAAGACACAAACTTACAGACTGGAGACAGAATTCCATTTGCAAATTTGCTGATACTGTATACAAAGTATGATTTAAGGTATTTATTTAGCTTCTTTTCCTGTGTTAATGTTAACGCTTGATTGTGCGGTGGCATCTCGTATTGCAATCTTGCACAACACATAAATTTTAATAGATTAGAAGTAACACCTCCTCGAGGCAAATGTGACTTTTTTGTATAGGTGTGTACGGCATTTGAAGCGTACAGGCGATTGCAACCACGTGATACTTTATATCACAGACCTGCAGTTAGAAGTGGTGGCACTAAAAGTTAACAGTAACATATTTTAAACATTACAAATGTGTAGCCAACAAAGCAAATCTCATCACCAGATTGTGTGAATAACAATGCACACATAACACGTTTTAATCTTCCATGCTGTACTTCACTTAACCCACGTCCTACTGTAATTCTTGATATTTCTCTCTAAGTGCTTCATTTCACTAAGCACTCTTTCCACGCTGTTGAATCAAATAGTAAAATGTGCAGTTCATGTCCATGTGTATGTGTGCGTGTGTGTGTGTGTGTGTGTGTGTGTGTAGCCCTTTATCAGGCCACTATTATGACTGGCCTAGGACAATAGGTTTGTCTGGGGTGATGGTAATTACAAGTGACCAGGACAATACGGTCGCGTATGGAGGAACTAATACAATGAGAAGACACATTTATCCAAATAAAGTATTAACACCCCACCACCACCACCACCCCACCACGCAATGCATGGCTGAGCGAGGACAGTCCTGGCGCAGGGAGGATGTCATTACTCATCTTTGAGATAGGCTTGCTGAAAACAGGACCAACTTGTTCCTAATTTAAATGTGGATTATTTTGAATAAATGCAAAGACATAATCAACAAGCTGCCGTAAGACACTCAAAAGGCAACTCGAAGAACATTACGGCAGTCGTGGGTGCTTTAAAAGCTGGTTCCCCATGTGTGCAATAAATCCCCACAAAACGTCAAGTGCCACTGCATTTCTTCAACTTTCTTTGTCTGAGCGAGCACAAAAGTTTATTGCCGAACAATACGATCAAGGTCTGGCCTGTTTTATCACAGAGAAACATCTGTATTTGCAACACTAGCAGGCAGGTAGCCGAGTACGGAAAGCATTGCATTCACCAAAAAACCATTCCGCAATTGTTTACTTCGCACGTACGTTTCCTTCTCCTTTTGACCAGAAGAGAAGTAACTCACGAAAATTGTTGACAAAAAACGTGTAGCGCGGACAGCCAGGCAAAACGCGCCTTCGACAAGTGTACTGTGTAATGGCATGGTGCCTTCAAGAATGCCTCGTAAAATGTTGTACCCATCTACTTGACACGTATTAGCCACATACAGTGTTATCATTGAGGCACCAAATTAATCACATCAACACCCAATTTACCTTTTTTTCATTTGCAGTATATTGTCGTGCCACATTTTTTATCATGGGATTATTTCATTTTATAGTGTAGATCTTGCTAAGCAGTGCAAACCGATGTTGTTTTAGATCGCGTTTCTCACTACAAAAGCAAAGTATACGTGAATGTGTTTTCAAAAAATATATTAGAGTTTTATTTTTAATTCAGTTTTTCGTTTTTTGAATATGAACCAAACTGTGGCGTTTCCCGTGTTCGTTCAAACCGTATTGAAAAGCATCGGATGGCTGTAAAGTACACTGTAGTGGACATGCGCAGTCGGCCGCCACACACACGCTTAGGAGCGCCAAATTTACCGGGATGCGAAGGGGAGGAGCAGTTGTAGAGGCTGCCGTAGTTTAAATTAATGTCAACCTGCTCCTCGCCGGGAGAACAAACTCGGCGCAGATAGCGAAAGTACATGCTCAGCGCAACCTACGAGCCGCTCTACAGATATTAACATGGCTCGGCGGCCAAGAAACAGGTGAGCTCAAACAGACAAATCCCTCTTAAATCTGCATTCTCTTTAACTTTCTTTTTTCTTCAAAGTGCGCGTTATCTCTCACGTAGTTACTGTTTCTCCTCTTACGCTGGGCTTCATTTCTCTTGGATACGGCGTGAGTTGAGGGGTTAGGAGTGCATCATATTGACAGAGTTTAGGTCTTTTTTTGTTAGCTCTTACATTTTTAAAGCTCTTTTTTTTATGTTTGTGAACCGTTTTGTTTTCTTGGCCGTTGAAGCGGAGTAGTGGTGTGGGTGTCTCGCTCGCGCCCATGACAGGTGGTGGTCATCTGGCATGTGCGCTCCTCGCGCTGCTGTCAGTGGTGAGAGCCTCTCTCTTACACACACACACACGCAATTATAACGTTAGGCGGGTGGAAAGGCGCGTGCCACGCTGTACACAAGACGGTGCGTGGACATTGGAGCCTATAATAAATATAAAATCAAACAGTGCATTATGGCGTCTATCCATCCCAATCTCAACGCACTCAGAGACTTTAATGTATTGCAATAAATATAGTTAGCTATCCTAAATTGAGTTTATGAAGGTTACCAAATATTTCTATTGCACTTGTTTTTTCCGGTGACCATAATCAGCCACTCAGACGCAGATGTTGTTTTTTTCACGTTTTGTAGCGTGCAGATTGGATCGTTTATAGCCGTTTATCTGGCGTAAAGGTCATTTTAAACCGACCTGAGTAGCATCTCTCGGAACCGGCGCTTTCACAGCGTCCTCTCAAAGCACCTTTTAAGAAGAGGCTGCATTTTTGTATTTCTCCTGTTTTGATACAGATCGCTGTAAATTGAAGGTTCACTCACTCTCGCCAGCTTACCATTTGTACACTCTTGACGGGCACCGAAAAGCACCAGGTTTCCCTCGTAATGCATCTGGTTACTTTCATTAAGCTTGCGGGGCAAGTTATACCAATCGTGGTTTCAGTGCGGCATATTGGTTTATTCTCACGGTTTTAAACAGACAGCCCCGAGAATGTGTGACACCAGTTGACCTGACACAAAACCACCAGGTTAATTGAGATAAGAGATGATGATGAAGATGTTTCTTGATGCAGTTTTCAGTTACTTCAACGGGAGTTACGTATGATGTAGGCATATTTATTGTCTTTTATTTATGCATGTTAAGTTCTCTGCAATTTGTATTTCTTATTTGATGCATGGTTTGAATGTCATCCAACAGACAGGTAGTCACCATTTGGCTAAATTGACAAATTAAGGAAGCTCATCCACTTTAAATATCCTCTTGTACACACACACACACACACACCTCTCAGTGGGGTTCCTGTTCACCTGTGGCTCTTTATGACACCCTACACAGCTTCCACGTTGTCCATGCTCTACATTGTGATTGGTTAACCAACCACTCGGTGTCAGAGTGTGTGTGCAGTGTGTGTGTGTTTGTGTGTGAGTGTGTGTGTGTATGTGTGTGTGTGTGCATGCATGCGTGGCTGTGCTGTACAATGCCATGGCAGGTCTGAACACGCTAGGGTCACAAAATTATGATCACATGTGCCAATCCCAGTATCTGTGGAAACCAAAAACATTGGAACCTGTTCATCCATTCCCCCTCCCTCCCACTTGCTGTTCTTCTCTCTCTCTCTCTCTCTCTCTTTCGCTCTCTCTCGCTCTCTCTCTCTCTCTCTCTCCCCTTGTGGGTGTCTTGGCTAAAAGCCTGCACCCAAACCTTCAAGAATGACTGGTTCTGTCTGTGTTGACACCTGATGAGTTAAAGAGTGGGCTGATTAATTAGGGAGTAGTTTGGAAACACAGCTACTTACTGTGCTATTATTTACCTTCATATTATCTTGCACTATTCTTTTTTATACCACTTGTTTTTTTAAATGTCTCTTTCTCTGTGTGTGTGTGTGCACATCTGCAGTGTTTACAGTAGTGAGGAGGATGAGGAGGAGACCGAGATGTATGATCATGATTATGATGGAACACTGGCCAAGACAGGGAAACGCCACCTCGGCAAAACACGCTGGACACGAGAAGAGGTACACCCAGACTCCTGTCTAAACAACTCAAACTCTGCTGTTTAATACAAAACACACAGCTCACAAGTTAAATAGAAGTTGCCTCAGGCAAGATCACATCCCAGGAACCTGGGAACCTTTCGTTTTCTTATTGTTTGGTCTAACCACACTTAATTATGTTCATTTTAAATTGCTGGTGATGATGTCTATGTCTGACAAACTGCAATATGTATCTTTTTTCTTTTAGGATGAGAAGTTGAAGAAACTAGTTGAGCTTCATGGATCAGAAGACTGGAAACTCATTGCAAGCTTACTAACTGTAAGTAGTAGGTCTGTGGGCACAGACATGCATGCACACAGAGACAGAGAACTAAACATAAGCAACATTTGACAACATAACCTTTTGGCAAAGTTGTATTTTATTTCAGTTTTTCCCAAATGAGTCTTAAGTTCCTTATGAAGTAGATTTGCTGATTTATATGCATGTGACCTCCAATAGTATAAGGACGGTTACTAATAACCTTATTCTGTGCTGGCAGAATCGTACAGATGTGCAGTGCCAGCACAGGTGGCAGAAGGTACTCAACCCAGAACTCATCAAAGGGCCCTGGACTAAAGAGGAGGATCAGAGGGTAAGAAAACAGGGTTTTATAATGACAACTTTAAAATGCACACAGGACTTTATGGGTCACACGTGAAATATTGGAAATCAATGAAGAAACTTTGTCTTTGCATATTATAGTATCATATAGAATCACTTTTGATTAATTATAACGTTATACTATCTACATAAAGACATTTCTGTCGTGGAGAGCAACAGGTCATTTTCTTTAACACTATTAGGAGTAATGCAATTGGATACCACTCATAGGAAACATGCAATCAAATGTCATCCAGGTTAAAAAAACAAAACAACCGTATGTTCCTGTGTGATTAAAGCAACTATTCTGTAGCAACTCCCTGGCTGCTGTTTCCCAAAAAGTTTGCCGTTACTCAACAAGTAACATGTTTAGTCTCTTAAAACCTGTCAAGTATTTAGTGAACTAGTCCGATGGAGTTATATTTCCACCCAGATGCCACTGTGATGATTTGCAGAGTGGCTAACTTTTCACTGGAAACTCCCTCGCCGCTTACCACCAGGTGTTCTCACACCCCCCTCCAAGCTGAAAGATAAAGAAAGAGGGAAGGGGGAAGGAAAAGAGAAGCATTCACTTATGAGCATTCAGTGTATACGATTCTGAGATTTTTCTGGGTAACTAACAAGTTTCTTTATTGTCCTTTCCTCTCTCTTACTGACATATCTATCAATTCTACTCATATACCTGATCTTTTTTCTTACTCTGTACCCCCTTTACTTCTCCCTCTCCTCCCTGTTATTGCTCCTTCCTTCCTCTTTCCTCATGCCCCTCTCCTACCATTTACTTCTCTTCCTTTTCAACACTCTTCCTCCTCCCTCTTGTCTTTCCTCTTTCTCTCTCCCCGCACATGAACACACACCCACCCCCAGGTGATTGAGCTGGTACAGAAGTACGGAGCCAAGCGCTGGTCTGTGATCGCCAAGCACCTGAAGGGGCGTATCGGCAAGCAGTGCCGCGAGCGCTGGCACAACCACCTGAACCCAGAGGTGAAGAAGACGTCGTGGACTGAGGAGGAGGACCGCATCATCTACCAGGCACACGAGAAGCTGGGCAACCGCTGGGCTGAAATCGCTAAGCTGCTCCCCGGCAGGTGAGGCAGAGAACGAAGACGAGAAAAAGAAAAGCTAGATGAATCACTGAACCCTTGGTGGTTGGCTGCACAATGTTGCAGCTGAGAGGGTGAAGTGGAGAGGAGGACACTGAATAAGGAATGAAAGGAGAAGGAACAAGTAATCACACATAACATGAAAGAAGATGAAGGCGCCAATAGAGAGTCTCTCTGTTGTTTTGAGAGATAGGAATACAGAATGGTTGGACAGGGTGGCCTAGAATCAAATGACAAGGACGAGGGGGATGTGAGAAAACGATAGTGTAGTTTCGACATGATTGTAATTGCTCTGTACTGATAACCTTATCAGTTGTGTGTGTGTGTGTGACTGTCTATCAGCGGCGGCCTCTGTGTGCGCCTGGATTGATAGTGCTATCAAGTACCACCAGAGGTCCAGGATGTCTTTGCATTTCGCGTGCTTTGTTTTGTAATGAATGTAAGTATACATGTAAGTAAACGTGTGTTGTTCGTGACACGCAGGACTGACAACGCTATAAAGAACCACTGGAACTCCACCATGAGGCGAAAGGTGGAACAGGAGGGCTATCTCCAGGCCTCGTCCAAGAACAGCAGCCATGGCTACGTCAAGACCAACAATCACATTATGGGTTTCCCCCACCACTCGCCCAGTCACACGCAGCTGCCTCCCTTGTCGCCACTCAACTACACCTACACACAGCGGGTGAGTGGGCATTAAACCCAAACTCTGGGTGTTGTAAGGAAAACTAAATGATGCTGATTGTGTAGCCGCAGGTGATTCATTTATTATATATATATTTTTTTTTTTACAGGTACCGTTCCCCATGGCCTTGCATGTAAACATCCTGAACATTCCCCAGCATGGAACCGCTGCTATACAGGTAAGGACTGCAGGTAAACGCAGTATAAGTGATCACAGTAGTGGAGGGATTGATTTGAATTGTGACTAAAACCGGCCTCCTGCTCTCTTTTTCTCAGAGACACTATAGTGAGGAGGACCCTGAGAAGGAACAGAGGGTGAAAGAGATAGAACTGCTGCTCATGTCGACAGAAGATGAGCTGAGAGGCCAGCCATCACTACCAGTGAGTTGCGTGTGTGTGTATAAGTTTGTGCGGGAGAGCTTTGATATATTTAAATGTGACAGCACAATTTATGTGCATGCATATTTGACCCTGGCTTTAAGGACAGTGACAGTGATAGTGTGTGTGTGTGTGTGTGTGTGTGTGTGTGTGTGTGTGTGTGTGTGTTTAAAAAAAAAAAAAAAAAAAAAAAAAGGAGGAGTAAACATATGGGGGGTCTGTTTCTGCAAAATTGATTAAATAGGACCTTATAACCATTAGTGCGCGTGTGCATGATCCCTTG
>JAVQJD010033861.1:0-29196 GCA_036023655.1 Nannoperca australis | reverse complement strand
TACTCCACACTGCTCCTCACTAAGAGCTGCTGCTGCCTGAGGCTTCACTCTGTATCAAAGCACACACACACACGCACACGCACACGCACACGCACACGCACACACACACACACACACACTCACACACACTGTGTCCCCTGTATCACCTCCAGTGTACTGTGGGAGCGTTATTCCTTTGGAGAACCACAGCCGCTGTGCAAAGGCGAACAATAATAGACCTAATGCCTCTCTTATGTTTGTTCAGGATACATTGAAATAATCTTTGTGCTTGTGTGTGTGTGTGTGTGTGTGCGTGCAGAAAAGGACTAGCTGCCTTACTAAAACTCACCAGTGCTTGCTTCTGGTTGTCACACCTGTGAATGGCTTTACATTACCCAGAAATAACGAACAGAACCTCATTTAGACCCACTGCACACCTCGTCAATAACTAAAAACACAGGCGGCCATTCACAAACACACACATACACACAAATCATCCCTGGTGTTGCTTTAGAATAAAAAAACTGGACTGGGTACCACTTAGCCATGTTTTTCTTATTCTTTGTCTTTTTCATTTTATTGTGTAACAGAGCAATACCATTAGTACCAAACTCATGAGTCTGCTGAAAGCACTTAGAGGATGAGATTGTAAGATAGGGATTTCCTTTTGGAGAAATCTGTCAGCTATTAGCTGCTGGAAACCTTCAGGCTCCACACATCCTATTTTATAGCTGCTATTACATGAACCCATTTCTGCTTTTACAGTTTTCATTTTCAGGCTCTTGAAGTCAAATTCTCCAAGAAGCCACCAGAGGTTGCTGTGTACATTATGTTCCCCAGCTGCAGGCAGCCTCATTTCCACTCTAAGCCTTAAGTTATGTACATTTAGCATTTTTTGGCCATAGATGGGTATTATGGGAGAAATACATTTTCTTATTTGTGGGAGTAATGGCTAGAGCTGCCAGAAGGCATAAATAAAAGGTTTATTTTCAGATTATAAATATGGAGAGAGCAGACAATTCATAGTACTTGAGCAGACTGAACGCTGCCAATATGTGGACGCTTTGATTTGGCTGGAGATTAGACAAACGATGACAACATGCAGTCTTTGTACTTTATAATGCCGGGGAAGATGTATTAGGAAGGGATTTCTCAGTATTTTTTACTCTCTTAAGCCTTTGCCCACTCGTGTCTGGAGTGGTGCTCATTTTAAAGGATAAAGAATGGAAAGTGGAAGCACTGCGATGGTCTTCAGCGTGCAATAAGCCCGGCGGTCCATTAGCCGAGCTCTTAACACATTACGTGCACATATCTATGCACCCTGTAGCCGTGTGATGTGGATGATGGATGGAAAGCGGGCAGGAAATAGTTGTTGTGCAGAAGCTCAATGTAAATGACTTGGCAGAATTAGAGCCGTGTACCTGGGGGATGGATGGACAGCTGGGTTTGTGTATTTGTGAAAACCTGTATTACTTTGCCATATGTCCACAGGATTTTGACTTGACAAACACACACATTATGCATATATACTGCAAGGCCTACATGGAGGCCATAGTGAGGATGAATTTATTGCAACAACTGTACTCACAAATAGGTGTTAATACACAGTAGTCCATACACGCAACTAGGCCATATTCTGTCTCCCACCCCTTAAAGTTCTACCAGTAGGCCTGGTGAGAGTTTTGTGTTGTTGTTTTACCCATGAAACCAGAAAGTTTAAAGACTACAAACTAACTAATGCACCGTTATGACTTCGCTTCTCATAACCCGTGCATCTGTCATTTCTATTCCCTTTGTAAGGCTGCAGATGTTGCAAAATGAAAACACAAGGAGAAAAAAAGAAGTTGTTGTTGAGGCACTTAAGACTCTCCGAGCCATGAGGAGTTGCTCCGAAGATGCTATTTTTATCTGTTGTTTTTTTTCCCGCTCTCCTTTCTCACTCTCGCAGTTGTTTAAAACACACGTGCGCTCTGGGACACGGATGTTTCCCGTCAGTCATATCTCCGACACAGTTTGTTTGGTGTCTCCCATCTGAGCTCACGTTGTTTTTATTTTACATTTCAGTTTAGTTTATGCTATTGTCATTAATATTATTTATTGCAGCTGCCTATATTTTTTAGAAAACTTTATTAGGACGGACCTGGAAAACAAGTAGCAAATGTTACAGGCCCGAGACAGCGTGCGCCGATCTGCTTTAAGCCAGCTAAACGTTTCCATGTGGTCTTTATGGGAAACAAATGGTAAAAGGCACGCTGTGACAGTAAAGCTCAGCGCAGCCTGGTATTGACCTGCGCTTATTGAATACCGCATCTCTTTCTTCTACCTCCACTCCATCCATTTCCATCCACTGTTTCTCTTAGTTTTCCCACTTTATTTTCTCAGTCCTTTTCATTGTTTCAGTTCCCCCTTTTTCCCAGTTTCTTAGTCTTGTTAATGCTTTGATGATGTGCTCAAAGAAAGCTAGCGGTCTCTAAATCAAAGAAAGGATGTCAACCTTTTGGGAATGTCTGATGGGAAATGTGTCTCTCCGGTGAGGTAAGGGCTGACTGAAGAGGCAGAGGATTTCCAGAGGGTTTAAGTGTGTGTGTTTTGCGTCTGGTCAGTGGAAAGAGTGCAGATGACAGCAGGATGGACAGCACTCAGGAGAGAATGCAGTTAGTCAGCAAACAAGTGTGTGCATAGTAAAGATCCCGACAGGCTGAATAATGTTCCCAGGCACTGAAGCGATGGGAAGAAGTGGTTGATTTAATGAGCGTGTCTCTGGTGCGCACCTGAAAAGATGCTCACAAGAACACGAGAGTTGTTGTTACATAATTCACAGGATCTACACTTGTCTGCTAAAACAACACTGTCCTTGGTGAAAGTGTGATTTAAGCGTTTTTTGGCGGACGGCCGTCTGGGATTTATGTGCATAAACACCTCAGTAAATAAACATGGATGTGGTTTTGAGAGGTAATTATTAAGTTGATTTATTATTCAGTCATAGTATGTACCCACTGAAATCTGCTACAGCATCTGCAACCCATTTGGAATATGAATCATCACCCACTTCCAGACAAACTGTTGAGCTCTTCCTATAAATGTAATAACTCATGCTCAGCCATTTAGCATGGCCCGTACATCCAATAGAAAGTGAGAAGTTTTTAGGCCTCCAGAAGTTGTGTTTGGTTCATCAGGGGTGTTGGCAGGAAGGTTGAAATGGGAAACAAAACTAGTATAACACACCTCTCCAAGCTCAAAAACGTAAAGCATGGATCAGTTCCAGTTAATCCGTACAATAAAATCCTGCATCACTAGTGTCACAAGGGGTTCGTGCTAACAAAGAAAACATCTTTTCAGCGGGAAGACATGTCAGGCTGGTCCAGAGCTGGGTCTCCCTTCTGCATCAGTGACCTGACTGGTTCCACAAGGGTTTCAGCCACAGCCCTGGATGCCGCCGAGCCATTTAATGCCTTGTTTTTAGTTTTCCCTCCTTCCCTTTCTTCCAGGCTTTTTGGATGGGAGCTGCTAAGCTGCCTTCACTTTGCTTCCAATTTCCTCCTGTTCTTTTGTTCTTCCTCTTTTCTCCAGGATCTGATGAAGAGGAGTTTTTAGACGTTCCTGATGATATAGGTTTTACCCGTTCCAGATCCTCTTTATCTTTGTGCCCCATTTTCCCACAATACAACTCAACTTTTGTCTTGTTTTTCTCCCTCCTTTCTTCCCTTTTTCCTAACCCCACGGCCGATGGAGCTGGAGTTTATGTAACGGCGGCCGAACTTTCCAGCTTGGAACGGCCTCACTTGAAGATGGAGTGAGGAGAATGAGTGGGAGAGAAAGAAAAAATGAAAGTGTCATGTAATATTACACTGGCTAGCCCTGAGGGCAAACGGCACCTCACCTTAGACTTCATTATTCCAGAGCCTTTCCCTCCACATGCACATATATAAGCATATATTTATATCAGTCTGTGGGCAGTAAAAAATATGTTAATTCCAATTGAAAAGCAGGAATGTGAAAGTCCTGGTTTGCCCTGGACTAAAATCAAACCAGGCTTCCCTCCCAGAGCACAGGGCTGCCTAGAGGCTGCACACCAGCTGCACTGGACGGGATATCACCGCTCTGCACTGCCAAGCATGATCCGACCGTGTGTGTGTGTCACATCAAAACCTTGGAGTGACAAAACACACACCATACATTGATTAGAGCAAAGTACTTCTGATGACGCATGTCTCCCAAGTAGGCCATCTATCTGACTTTTAAAGCATGATATCCGAGCTAATATTACAGCATAAATCTAGACACCAGCTCCAAGGCTTTATGTCTTCAGCAAGTCATTTATTATCCCCCCACTTCAAGCTCCTTTCACACTAGTCAATGTGATTGTAAGGGGTCTGGATGTCCGATTATGTAGGCTAGACATTTCAGGTCTGTAAGTATAACTTTCCATATAAAACACCTCAAGCTGTCACACTGGAAAATGAGACTGACTGGAATCTGACTGGTGGACCGAGGTTTAGGCTATTAAAAAGTCCCAATGTGGAAGATGCGTGATGGGGCATTATTTGCTATATTTCCATTCCACTGTTGTGTAAATGTTATGCAATCTTTGACATGTTTCCAAATAAGATGCTAATTGTGTGTGTTTCCATTAAAGCTAATATCGTAACCTTTATCAAAGTCAATTAAATAGGTTCAGTTGCAAAATAGCAAAAAGGCTTTGAAGACGTGGTTTCAGGCAATTATTATAGGCATATTATTAGAAGAAAAAAATGCACTTGGGAATATTTTTAAAAAGGACACAACTATGGGTACTAAGGGCTGTACTTCAAAAACAAAATTTAGGAACCCATTTAGCCTGATCTTAAACTATGTTGCAGAATTGATGTTCCCTTCATTCATGGCACCTCCGCTGCCTCACTTGGAATTTGTCCTTGTAAATCAGCTAATAAAGGTACACGTTTATAATTTCTGCTCTTTAACCTTTTGTCATTAATGAAAAGGTTAGGCGATTGTTCACATTATCGCTCCAGGTATTATTTCTAGTGCAGTGTGTCTCCAATCCCAATAATACTGGAGCCTGTGGTGGTGTGTCTGCCCAACTGTAAAGCTTTCAAAGTCTTTCTATTGTTGCCAAGTTCAAGACCTCTTGTTCACCTGCTGGGCAGAGATACAAAGGCCTCTGGGTGATGAGAGATTTATGTAATGGGCCGTATTCATCAGTCAGGCCAAAATGCACAGAGCATGCCTCGTCACTGATCCATAATGAAAATCAGAGGTCAAATGAGATTAGACACAGTAGATTTAAAATTGCCTGTGAAAGATGTAGTGTGCACACTTCTAGTACAGCAGGAGCAATTTTCTCTGCCATTTCATTGTCTGTCATAAAAGTCCTATATGCTTCCAGCTGTATGACAAAATACAGTTTTGGGAAAAATGCTGCTATAACAAGATGTAACAACAGTTTGGGGGTTTTGAGCAGCCCATTAGCACAAGAGAGGATGTTTTAAATCCAGGAAAGGAGTTGTACTCTGAGAGAGTGCAAGATGATGTATACCTGCATGTATTTATCGTCCTTCAAATACAACAACATATGCATACATATATTTCGGATGTATAATGGGAGTGTATTCTTTAATGGCAATGTTCGTGTAGCTGAATGTTTAACTTTTGCTTTTCCCATTTCCGTGCTCATGTCATTCAGTAATGTGAGCACTGCGCCAAAGGTTCTTTTTAATTTTATGGCCTTGAATATGGGATGTTTGTGTCTGCCTGCGTACATAATGTGGAGGATTACTCCCTACAACACATGTATATCTGTGCATCTGCTTCACCTATGGGCCTCCCTGTGTGATTTCATTACTCATTCAATGTGGAGGTGCTGAAAGCGCTTTCTGCAGGCCTCATAACGCGCAAACCTTTTTCCAATTAGCTGGCCAGGTTGGGCTCAGTGGTGCTCAAGTCTACTGTAAATCTGACCCAGACAAAACACCCACTCGGTCCTGCTCCAAAGGGACAAATAGAGAGTGGAAGAGGGAGGAAGCTGTCAAAAGCTGTGTAGCATTTTGTCGGATGGTTTCTGGGCCTCTCATGCTGCAGGTCAGTGTCTGGCCCTCTGACTGTCAGCATCCACATCAGTCAGCCAGTTAAAGGACAGTCATATGGTTTCATGCAGGAAAAAATTAAAAAGCCAGACAGATTCTGATCTCTGTGGCCATGTTACAACCACACACACACACACACACACACACGTACATATGCAGCCACAAATGGCCCCACACGCAAATATCAAATCTTTTTCTCTCTGGACTCACTGGACCAGAAGCATGCCTCATTTCAGCAGAAGGGTCTCTTGTTTTTTGTAAACAGCGGGAAGCTGATTATCACCAAGACAGATTCTCTTGTTAGTCTTTCCAGCCACTGTCATCTGAGCACATTGTGGTTTATGTTTCACAGCAACTAAGAACCAATTTTGTTGTTAATGTGTTATGAGACCATGTAATTATTTCCTATTTCCCCATCTTTAATTCTATGAAAGTTTCTTTGATTCAGAAATGTAACCATAATCAGTTAAACCAAAATTGTATATGTACAAAACAAAGGAAAGTGAAAGATAATCACAGTAAACAATCTGTTTTCAGTATACCACATTTGGTTTCTTTTTCACTCTGCATGCAGCATGCACCACAGAGAAATTTTCAGTGGACATAAAAGCCATAGGAGCTGAGTGAATGAGAGCTGAGTGTCCTCGGAGATGTGCTTTGGAAGACAAAAGCATGACTAGAACTACAATCGAGCGTCCAACATTCACATTTTTTCTCTTCACTTTTATCTTTCCTTTGTCCTTCTCTGTTTTCTTGGAATGTGTGAATGAGTGCAAAACGATGATGCTGTGGAAAAAAATGAGGAACATGCCTCAGCCAAGATGAAAGTGATGACACTTTCTTTTAAGCAGTACCTTTTTCTGGCACAAGAAACCAGTTCATGTTTTTGTCCAAACAGCAAGGAGTCCAAATATTTTTGCCTGATGTTTTTAACACAAATCATAGCCTTAAACACGATTAACCAGCTTAATAGTGTGTTCACTTTTGTGGTTTTAATGAGATTTTTCAACAACTGTTAACCATGAAATTTTGTATAAACCCTCATATCTCCCTCAGGATGAACTGTAATGACTTTGGTGATCCATTAACCATCATCATGTCCAAATTTCAATGAGTCCATTATTGTTGTTTATGCCCAAATACCTGCTAATTCCCATCAGTGTCAGCTGTATTTACGTTTTCAGTGCCAATTAGCAAATGTTAGCATGCTACTACCCTAAACCAAAATGATGAACATGGCAAACATTACCTGATTAACATCTGCATGTTAGCATTGTCATTGTAAGTATGTTAGCATGCTGACATTAGCTTTTAGCTCAGAACACTGCTGTGTTTAAGTAGAGCCTCACAGAGCCACTTGTGACTGTAGACTCTCAGTCTTGTTTAACTATATCAAGGGCATCTGTTCAAGTATCTATTTGCAGCACTAAACAAAGAACATTTTGATTAGTTTGAATTTTGTAATTTAAACTATGTAACAGAATCCACATCCTATACAGGAAGGTCCCAACTCTAAAATCCTTTTTATAGCAGCTATAACACTCTAAAGGTTAAGGCGGAATCATAAAGGATCTCACTGATGTTGCTATAGTTTGTATTAACGGGATGTGCCACAATCACAATTCAGTTGAAATACTAAATCTAGGCTAACACTTGAGGCCAGAGGCACAAACCATCTTGATGGCGACACCTCTACCATGAATGCTCAATCCGCTAGGGTGGACCTGGTTATGGAAGCTCAAAGAGTGGACTGTTCAGACACACAACCCCCCCATTGACACCCAGCTCTGGTGCTGCATGGTCTGGTTCAACTTTACTACATAAATGGGGGTCTTAAAAACATGCCCTGTCACTACTCAACCTCCACAAAAGGTCTGATTTGCACACACACACACACACACACACACACACACACACACACACACACACACACACCTGCCCATGGCTCAC
This sequence comes from Nannoperca australis, assembly GCA_036023655.1. Classification (NCBI taxonomy): domain Eukaryota; kingdom Metazoa; phylum Chordata; class Actinopteri; order Centrarchiformes; family Percichthyidae; genus Nannoperca; species Nannoperca australis. Next base: position 21,184 of record JAVQJD010033861.1, on the reverse strand, counting down.
CAATCGTCGACACGTGCTGGGAGGATAACATGACATCATCAGGCCAGGTGATGGAGTGCTGTGCCATGCTTTGTTTGGTTTTCCAGCACTAACCGTTTTAGCAACAACACCAGCTCTGAGAAAACATGTCATTGGAGGATATAACTGAGATTGGCCCACAACGGAGAGGAGAGTAGAGGAGAGGAAAAGAACATAAAATAATAACCCAGGGGGTGAATGTGTTTGGAAGAAATCCAGGTTTGAACTTAAGTGTTTAATTAAAACAAGGTGCCATCAATCACAGTTTCAGCTCCCTCAACCGGTGCCTCCTCTCTTCTTTCACACCTCAGGGACCTCTGACCCCCCCCCCCACACACAACAATACTAACATTGTGCTCCTTGTGACACATAAGGTACCTCTCAACACGTTCATACTCAACACACTGTAACCGTACTGTAGCCAAATACACACATGTATACCTGAAGGTTCATTTGCTTTAAAGGAGTGCCAGTGGTTTCACATTTTCTAAAGCATTTCATGTTTTCAAACTGATTTTCCACTATTGAGCCAGCCATTGGTCTCAGTTCATTTGTGCATGAAAGGATAATCTCTCACAGTGAAAAATTGTCTATTTGTCTATTATTTCCTTTGACAAAACTGCACAGTGTAATAATGCTGTTACAAGCAGTGCCTGTTTAAGGAAATGTTAATAATCCCAATACTTTGATACAAAAGCAACAAAACATGTACATAACTCTTCTGCGTATTGTTTGTCCTCTACAATTGAAAGTTTTGACAACATAGCTTGTTAATGTGATGCTTTTTGGCAATTAATCTTAACTTTTGGACGGAGCTTCCTTGAACATGTGATCATGCAAATGTTTTTACAACAGGCACTGAAGGGTTTTGCTCACAGATTAATTTGTGACAATAATGTGGCTTTTAAACTTATATTATGCAAGTTTTGTTTAGGCTAATGCATCCACCATTCACCCGAATAGAATCTTTTTCATAGAATCATAGAAAAAAAATGATTTGATGGATTATGCATTATGATTTCCGCCGGTGTTGCTATTGCTGTTGTACTGTACTGCTTTATGTTCTCCTTCCTCCTGCTCTCTCTCTCCTTATGGTTTAAGTTAGAAACAGAGAGTGAGCATGACCACCAATATATCTGGCTACCATGAAAGTAACAGAATTACTTTGGTCATTGCTGCAAGGTGTGGTCACTTGAATGAGCAAGGAAAGTATGACAGGCATAGTGGAGGGTTCCATGAAATGTGAGTCATTCATTAACGCCTCTTTATAGAATTGTGTACCTCATTTAAAAAAGGTACACTGTACCTAAAAATAGGTGTGAAAAACTGCTTTTGATTTTTCCATTTTCACATTTTGGACACTTATGTAAAGCATGACAGGGTAAAAACCAAAGTGAAGGTGTGTCTTTGAACACATTACACCACCTGTAGACCCACCCTTGCTGCTAGTCCCCTCAGGCCAAGCAGGCCTGTAACACCAACCAGCAGCTCCAAGGAAATGCATTATGATTTTCATTTACTGAAAGGGCTAAAATCCATATATGTCCTCTTTTTGTGTGTATGGGTATGTATGTGTATAGTTTGTTTGAATCATTCAAGATACCTCACATCTGTATATTTGATGTATATTGTAGCAAGCAACCATCAGTAACTTTATATAAGCCAATAAAGGCATCAACATGGTGGAAGGACAGTGGGATAGGGGCGTCGAAGTCTGCCACAGCTGAGAGATGAGGTCATTGTAGGAAAAGGAAGTGGGATGCACTTGTTTGACCTGTCAACTGGGCGTAGGAAATGAGAATTGTCATCTGGTGCCAAGTCAGACAAGATCAATCTGTATGTGTCTTACTTTAGCTTCTGATCACTATTACTTGGTAATTGTTTATTCCATTGACAAATTGAGATGATGATAAAGGGCTTTATACCCAGAGGTTTGCATAAAGGTTACATTCAATCATAACTAAGGAATTTAAATTAAGTCACAGCTAAACCTAAGATAAGGGTATGCTCAAAAGTAGTTGGCTATAGCTATTCCAAACGGCCACACTTGAAGGTGGCGTGAACAGCTTGCGGTTATAGATATGGGGCAATATGTGATCATTTTTCAAACTAGGATGATGCTATGAAACAATTTGCCTTGCAGGTATTGCACTCATTAGTACTTACAAAATGTAATATATTTGGTTGACACCTTTACTATTTTGCCTTCTTCATACCTAATCCAACCAAATATCTGCATTGGAGGATCACACTTGATCTGATGTTTTCTGCATAGGTGAAAAAGTGATTTTAGTGCATTGTCTGTTGCTAGGTTTATCAATTAAATCTAATTGAGGGTCCTGATTGGTTTCCCTTGACAAGCTTTTGTAGGAACAGATCTGTCACAGAGACCCTCCAAAGTAATTATGAAATCAGTGGCGCGAGATAATTGGCTTCTATTATCCTTGTCTGGATGAGTGAAGGCAAACAAAACTGTCCTGCAGAGGAGGGGAAACACATTGCCCACATTACTTAAGCCACTTTTGAGGTGAAACTGGTAAGGACATCCCATGCTGTGGAAGATTTTTGGCTGGTTGAGGGGATCAGATGTGGTAGAAGAGATTAGACAATAATTTGACAAAATTGTAGATAGGTATAGGGTAAATAAAATCATTAAATTGGATGATGTCTGACCTCTCTACATGTAAAGAAACCACAGCAAACCACGTATCCATTAAGTAATTGCTGAGCAAATTTTTGGCATAAGCCTAATAAATTTTCCTATTTTTTATATACCGCTCCATCCTCATCTCCTACTCACTCAGCTCCTCCTCGGAATCATTTTCTTTTCATGGTGTTATGATTTCAAAGTGATAATTCCAATTTTACCTCTGTGCGTTTGACACACAGCATAAATCTCTTTCACTGGTCCACAACATGGACTTAACGTCGCATAGCAGGCCCAGCCCAAATGCACTTTCCTTCATAAACCTCTCGATCCTATTTCCCAGACTATTATGCTTGCATATTTCAATCGGCATGGAGCACAAGTTAGGGGTGGAGGAGGAAGGGATGAGAAGGAGTGGCGGAGAGGTGAGGAATGAAAAACACAAGAAGGTCAGCGAGAGAGACATTTCTTTCTTTCACACCATGTGTTACTGTAAGATATTCTTTTCCTCTGCGATTCCTCTCCCTCCCTCCAGCCCTTTGTTTTTCTTCTCCATCACTGTCAGTGTGCACTGGCTGAGGTAGTCCAGGTCGCATCAAGTCCACTGGATCCCGTCTCTATCTTGGATCCATTCCTCCAAATCGGTTTCCCAAATTGTAAACTGAGCAGAGTGCAGCTGCGGTAACCCGAGAGCTTTCTGTTGTAGTTCTGAGCCGCCAAAGCCCATTAAAAATGAGCATGTTTGACATCTGAGCCTGGTTTTGTTATTGAACTAAAGGGACAATCTTATTTATCAAATTGAATCTAGATAGAGATCTGTTGACTTCATGTGAGATTTCTAGTCAGGTTTGGATTGACTGTAAGGTAACATGGCAGAAACACGGTTTGCTAAACATGGCTTTCATTTCCAAGCCAAATGTTATTAATTTATGTCATACAGTAATTAATAGATACGTGAACAATCAAGGCAAATGGGTAAAATTCCTCTCCCTCATTTCTGTCTCATTCCTCTTGTTTTTCTCTTTGTCCATCTCTAACCCCTGGCCTGTACTGCCTCTCCAGAAAGCCTGAAGTCATTATTTAACAGTGCAGTTAAGACTCATAATAAAATCATAAAAACACGTCTGTGGTTGTACTTCAAAATGCAAAGCATTCTGGCAGTCAGAGATTGAATATAAGTCATTCCATGTGGAGACGAGGGTTGCTGAGGCTCAAAGTGTCACATGCTTCTGTTGCAGCTCTTTGGTTCCCATGCACAGTAGCCAAGGATCCTCATTAAATAGTGTGTTTTCATTTGAGTCTCAGTGTGCTGTTGCTAGCTCGTTACATCACTGAAGGCCATCAAAATAAGGAACAGGATGTTTTGACATTCATCCTGATCCAAATGTGATCCATCTTTGTACCAGATGTACTGTGATAAGCAGATCAGAGGTTGTATAGATACAGGTGTTCACAAACACTCTCGTAGTGGTTTCGGTATGCTGACAGGAAGCTGAACTGTTACTCAGGGTAGCTATGAGGTACCATACCCTCCTGTGGATGCAGTCTTTATATGTGGTTAATAAGAACACCAAGTCAGCACTAGATTCCTAACTCAAACGAAACCACCAGAGTGTTGGAGTTGTCCAGATAATGTCCATTGTTCAGGCTCCATTAGTTGAACTACTTATCTTCATCTTCGCATTTTAGAAACATAAAAAAAAACTAGTTTTGAGACTTAGTTTTCATCTCTTCATGTAACACTTACTTTAAAAACTTACCTGACCTTTTGCTAAACCCTTTTTCCAAACACTAATTTTCCAATCATAGCTTAGCAACCATAACTAGGCACGTCAGTCAAGTTTCAGATTATCTCAAGTTTACCTTTATTAACCATGTTTAACTTTCAAGGCCAAGGAGCATTTCATTAACTAACCTGGATGCTATCACGTTAGCCTCTCTTAGCAGTACATTTGCCAAATACATCGGTTAATCCTCATTCTCAAATCTTTTTCTCTTAAAGTATTAAGTAAAAACATACTGTTTGAAAATATGACCATGTATGCATGATCTCTTGTATATATCCATCAAGTACAAACTAAAACGTCCTTATATGGGGCTCAGCTGGAAACATTAAAAAAGTATTACAAATTAACAACCAGAGTTAACGTTAGCTTAACTTGCTAGCTATCTACAGCTGTTTACCTGAGCTAGAAATCACTTTTGTCTATTTCTGTGTGAAATCAAGGAGCCATTGTTTCAAAAATTACTAAGAATTTCAAGTAGTAAATCTTTCAGCGTTATCATTGTAAACTGCAGATGTGCTGTTCGAAGAAGCACAGTGAGGAGCAGCACATCGTTAATCACTTTAGAGATTTTGTCATCAGACAATACAGTTGTGTTTTCTGAGGATGTCACCAAAGCATTGCTTGGATAATATTTAGCCAGGTGCTGAATATGGATTGGGAGACGTTTATAGAGCTGAGTGCTTTATGGAATCCATATCCCTCCCCAGCGGGGCCCTCTTTGTGATCACAGCAGTAATATGGAGGTTTGCCTGCGCAATGTCCCCCAGAGAGAGACAGAAAGAGAGAAAGGGGAACATGGAGTGAAGAGGAAAGGAAAGGACATAATGATTGAGAGAGCGGAAAGAAGTTGAAACTAAGTTATAGACAGAGACAAATAAGCCTGTGTCTGACAGTGACAGTTACATCCAATACCAGGCAATGCTGCAAATCAGGACCTGTACTCTTGCTATTTTCAAACAATTTGTAAGGGAGATAATCACATTTTGGATCGAAAGAGCACCACACCGCAGTGAAGTAGAACTAAAAAGCTCTGCTAAATTCCAGCCTTTGGAATTTGGATTCCTGTGTTTGGAGACATATGCTTTATATACTAGCCTGGACTGGGCCCGCGCACTGCTTTTTTTTCTTAACCAGACACCCACTGGCATGTAATGATAGTGTGGTCAAAAATCAGGGAGAGGCTTTAGCTGTGTCCAGACTCCACCCCATCCGCTGCCGTCCATGTGTTCAGTTCACTTGCATTTGTCTGTGAAAGTGAGGGAGGTTGAAAGACTCAGGAAGGAGAATAGTAGGATTTGGGCCCTACCAGAAGGCCACCTCGGTGGCTAGGGTTACCTCCACTCGTTCTTCCCTCCCTTCTTCCCTCCTTTTTTCCACATGAACAGAAAAACCCTGGCTCTCCCTCCCTCTGAGTAGTGGTGTGTAACTCTAAGTGTCTATGAGAGAGAGGTGGGTCGAGCTGGATCTGCTTGGCCTTGGGAAAACCACATACTACAGTGTACCCAGCCTCCAACATGCTTCCCACAGAGAAACGCAGGAATGTTTACTGCCCCCTCATAAAATCTGCACCCCACTTTCATCTCCACTATGTCTTTCTTTGTTTCTTTGTGTCTTTCTCCCATTCTTTCTGTCTTGTTTTTCTTAGGTTTCACCAAGTTTAGCATTCTTTCTTTTTCAAATGTGCAAACATGTCAGTGGTAATTCATGTTGATGGTGGCCTTTTGTCCAAATATTTCCACTGTAACTTTAACCAAGAAATCAATGGTAAATCCTTTTAATTGAGCTGTTTGCTGAGGTGGCCACAAAGTCCTGTTTTCCTTGGCTAGTTGGCAACTACCTGTTTAAATATACGCCTGTTTCTCTGTTTAGAGTGGAGTTTTGGGTTTAACCTCAGTCGTTACACCTGATGGGAACAGATAGGCGGAATCTGCTTGAGCTGTCAGTTGGAGTTGGCTTTGGCTGCATGTCCAGCATGTGTGGGTGGTGTCTATGTGCAATGGCTCTTTTTTGAGTTCAGAATGCATGCAGGGGTTGTGTTGGTCATCTGAAAGTAGTGTGATTATGTAGAGTTTAATGTACTGTATGTGTGAATTGTGTGTGCAGTTTAGGTATGCTGTGTGAGTGCTTGCAGTGTGTAGGTGTGCACCCTACAAACAGTGTGCTTCTGTAGTGTGTTTGCACTGTGTGTACAGTGTGCACAGAAGGGCAACACACACCGGCAGCATTTGACATGTCAAAACACCCACACCTACTTACTTCTATGTAAGCTCACACAACAGCGGCTTCTTCACTTGCGTCATCTTGAAAGTTGATGCTCACCAATGCGTCAGTACACTGTCCTATTCCCCTGCATCTAAGAGTGTCAACTCTGCACCAGTTCTATCACATTCACACCCTGGCCTTTCACAATTACTGTACTTTACTGTACTGTACTTTGACTACTTCTTTTATGTATGCACTGGCTAACTGGTGTGTACTACTGAAAGGGTCAGCTGATTTGTACCTTGATTAAGTGTACTAGCATGAATACATAAAAATCTATGTTAAAGGTCGCAAGTACAGGTTAAAAACATATCTTTTAAACATTCTCATGAAGTGCCAGAACAAAACATCAATTAGAATTAACTGGAACTCTTTCTATATTAAATTTTTTATATATATGCATAAGCATATATATGTATATATGCTATATATATAAATGTATGTATATATACACATATATGTATATTATGCTATATATATGTATGTATGATATACAAATAAGCTTGCCTCATCGCATCATGGACACACACACGTCTCCTCTTGGTTTATTCACACATATGATACCAATTACAGAATGATTTACCCTGCGAGCAGCTTTACTTTCCCCAGTGACTGATGACTGTGGGATTTAGGGAGTCAAAACTGTACCACTTGATGGCACACACACACACATACACTAATACACAGTAGATTTTAGTAATTAGGTGTCCACAGAAGGACCTATACATGTCACACATACATAAATTTAAACACTGTTTGACATAAATCATAACCTACCCACCTAGTCCTTCAACCACACACAACCACAGTCTCCCTTGCACACACAAGCACACACACAGCCTCACACACAGTGCAGTCTGTTCTCATCTGCAGGCCGTCCCAGCCCACAGATGTTCCCTCTCAGGGTGATCTCCAGGATTTGGGGAGTGTTTTGAAGCGTCGGGCCAATGGCGCGCTCCAAAGCCCTGGAGATTTTAGTGGCGGGTTCTAAAAGAGTATTTGCCCTACCTGCTGAACTCCACAGAGATGCCGAGCTGCTAGTGACCATAGTATCTGAATGGACAAAAGTGTGTGTGTGTGTGTGTGTGTGTGTGTGTGTGCATTTGAGTATATGAGTTGAAAGACACATGAATATTCAACTTTACTCTTTGGAAATATGTGTACCACAGCAGTCCTGTGAGCTTTCACTCGTGAAGTCTGTAGATCTTTTTAAATTTTTCAGATTACATGTTGGCAACCTGCCTCTAATACACATGTTTTCTATTCCCTAATTGGAGAGACTCCACCGTGAAACTATTTACATTTTTTTCCTAATAGCTGATATGTTTTGTAGATTTGGCCTGTCAAATGTAAGGGCCAATGGGGAATGTTCCCAATAAAAACCTGAAAAAACATTTATATACAAATCTGTTCCTCAAATGTTTCTTTTGGTCTGCTGCACACTTTGAACTTTTTTTAATATTTAAATCTTTTTATGATGGTTTCCTGACCAGTGAGCATGACATACGGGGGCTTGTCCTTAGTTAAAACACTGGAAGAGTTACACGCAGTTTCAGTGTTGTTTGTCAGGCTTGCCCTGAGGGTCATGGATGAAAACATTTAACCAGGCAAAATTTGCACTCAATTACTATTTCGTTTTTTCGGACATCAGGTCTACACATCCAAATGTTTTTGCTTTGATAGATAACACACATAAGAGGAATAAAATTATTTTAAAAATCCATACGAGTCCAGACTCAACATGCTGTCCTAAACATGAACTTAAATTAGGTTCTGAAGGAAAATCTGTGAATGATTTTACAATTTATTATTAATTTGTGCTTACTATAAAGTATTTCATAGTCATTGCACAACAGGCATATTGGACCAATTAAATTTTTTTATCTGATGATGGTGCTAGAGGAAAAGTTAAGGATTCCCAAAAATATATCAGTTTATCCTGAGTGGAACATGAATGTCTGTATTAAATTTCATGAAAATCCATCCAATCGTTGTTAGGTTTACAAATGTCAAACTCATGGTGGGAAGAGGAAGCATCAAAGGATCTCAAAAGTCATTTGGCTTCATCCACTGGAAACCATTAATGTCTGCAACAAACTTTGTACCAATCCTTTTGTAGAACTTGACATATTTAACTGGATAAGGGAAAACTTTGACCTGCTGGTGGAAAGGTCAGGGGATCACCGATATCAGTAGGCTTCATTCTCCGGGGACCATGAAAGTGTGTACAGAATTGCAGATAATCCAATAGTTATTGAGATATTTGAGTTTGGACAAAAGTGGTAAACCAACAAACAAACAAACATTTGCATCCCTAGAGCAATGTAACAACCATGACTTAAGATAAACAATGAGGAAAAAAAAAAAAGATTACTCATCCCCAGTCTGTAACATCAAGTGTGTTTTAGTCATACACAACCCCTGATTTTCCATGGATCCTCTGTTAAATGCAAAATAGACTCTCATGATGGATGAGGGTATAAAAATGAGACATGTTTGGTGTCATTGTGATCCTGCTGTATGGTAAAATCCTTTTTGCTCCGACTGTATGGTTTGATTTTAATCAGAGGCAAGCAGTATATGCTTGTATGTAGTCCCATTTTGGGGTTGCACAGTCGGTGGTTAATTTGGCTTCAATTTCTTTTGAATTGAATTGTGAATACAGAGGACGTAGAGAGAATGATAATATTTTTATCATTCTCACCATTACCATGGGAAGGCAATAAGAAGTGGTCATTGTCCAACTGTGGCTCTGTGTCCACAGCCACACTGGTGGTTAAGGACCACTTCCAGACCTTGATTATACACTTCAAACTCCCTAAAAGGAGCAGAATATTAAGGCAGATAATGGTACTGGTACTGGTTCTCACAGCTGAAAGAAATAGAATACCTGTGCATTTTCATTTGGACTCGGAGCAAGGCCGTCACACAACAGAGAGGCAATCAGGGGCATTTTGTTGCCCTGAGCCTCTGGGTTTCGCAACTTTTGTTATGTAACTCTTTCTGATTCAGCAGTGCTCACTACCGATGAAGAATGTACACAACTAAAAGAGAGCTGGATCTGTACCATGGTTTCAATATGTTTCCATTTTGATCCTCAGAACCCACGCTGGAAACACATGGCTCTGGCCAAGACCATTTTTGAAACAAGCGCATATGAGTGAATGTTACAACTTACAAACACGTTTTTCATTTTATAACATACAGAATGGAAAAGGAAAAAGCAGAGCACTTACTAGGATTTACTATTAATGGCCGTCTTTAAATAGATCACCTCAGATACAACTCATAGGAGGGTCAGGCTTTGCTGTCATGAAAACAACACCCTTGGCTGTCAGACTACTATACTCTTTCCTCAATGTTTTGGTGTTTTTTGTCTATGATGTGCTCAAAAATCACTTCTAGAGTCTGTCTATATCAACATAAAAAACATTGACAAGGCCATTTTATTTTGCATCTCTGAGATTAATGTTTTAGTGGGATATTTCTAACAATATAAAAAAAAAGAAGAAGCTGTATTTGTTTTATACAAGGTAATAAGTCCAGGAGATGTCAGTTTCAAAGATTTTGGGCTGGTTTCCACATTGCACTTGATTATCAGGATGTTGGCATGTCCCTCTATGATTTGTGAACCAAATTATTAGTTATTATGAAAAAAAAAATTCCTAAATGAGCTTCTATCTGGTGTAAGTTGGAGTTTATGAAACCTCCACATCAATAATGATTGTTCAAGGACCAATCACTTGATATATTTGAGTTATTTTCCTCGATTCTACCAAATGCCTTTGTTTCTGTGGTTCAGAAATTTTCCACTGAGTCGACATAGAGTGTAACCATTTCTCCAGGTCATGATGTGTGTGTGTGCCTGTGCACTTTTAGAGGATGAGGATGGGATTCATTGAGGTTTGAAATGGGAAACAGACTAGCAGAGAGTCTTCCAGGGGTGATTATATCTGTGGGATTGTGGGGTCCATCCAAATGTGTGTGGCGTCTTTGTCTCTGCCTGGCTCCCTAATGCCCCTCAGGCGTGCAGAGCAGCTTGAGGCTGAAGGGTCCCGCTTCATACCTGTGTCTCTTGATATTTAGTCAACCGTCCTCCATGACAGTGGTCTTTTTCTTGGTATTCTGGTATGTCCATGATCAGACCTAATATTTACAATAACAGATCATTTGTATCTTACTATGCCAAGAAAAACTGATAAAATACCTAGAGGCACTCCCACAGAAACCATAAAATCTTGACATTGGGATAGAGGTTATCTTAGTAAAATATAGGAAACGAGATGTTAGGTGTGTTGACTGGAAATATAATACTAGACATTGTGAATCTGTTGTCATAATTGTGTTACTAAGGGCGTGGGTTTCTGGGCATATCCTTTATTGTGACACACACTAATGGTAACTTCCTGTCCGTTTGTCCACATTATGCTGGTGGTCATTTTCTGGATGCCGGTGCCTCCTTTTTGCTTGGAGTTCTGTGGAATTTTTTGTTTTGTTTTCTTGCAGATCAGAAACAGGCCCCGTAATAGCACACATACACCCTGGCCCCTATTAGGAACAAATTCAGAGACTACTTCGCTTTGATTACTTCAAGATGAGAATTTGTGCCTAGTCTCTGTTACCTGTTTATCAGTGGTACATTAAGACCGCAGAAACAAAAACATGGAGCATTTGTTCAGGAAGAGGTGTGCCTAAACCACTATTTTTTTTTTTTAAAGTTACAAAAACCATGAAAGCAGCCTTTCCATTGCCTAATTGACATAACTTGATTACACATGATTAGACGTTGAAACAATGAATAATTTCATGCTGTTTTGTGTATACTGTTTGCAGATGACAGCTGGCTTTTCCAAACTGTTTATTTAAAGTCAGATGCATGCATGACGTTTTGCAACACAATGGGGGAAGGAATGGCCGACTGGGGAGTAAACAGGTCTTGTTTGAGCGTGTAAATGTTGTTTGTGTGAGATGGTTCGCCACTGGAAACAAATGTCCCTTCACTCTACAGCGCTGGATTGAGGCAGCAAGATGACTTGGTGTTCAATACGTGAACTTGCACGCTGTTTGCGCACCGTTGTCCCAGGATGCTTATGCCCCTTCAAATACCTCCAGCCACACATTGCCAGTTTTTCTTGGATCAGCAAATGGCCTCTCCCATTAGGATGTCCATGGCATCGAGTCATAATCTGAAACGCATGTTGGAGTCTTGGTTCCATTCGCTACTATCCTCATTCCTTTTTTCTCTTTCATTCCAGCTTCATCTTACTCTCTCTTCCTGACCCTGCAGCTGTTTTGGGGCAATATTTCATTTGTTCCTTTCATTTTCAGTTTGAATATATTTTTAATATATTAACTGATTGAAGAGGGTACTTGATGCTTATCTCTCACCCTCTGAACCTTTACCTTATCTAAAACCTCTTTCCCACTGGCAAGCAAAGGTGTCTATGTGAATGTGTACACGTGTGTATGTTGTGTACTAGGTCCATCCACTCTATTCAGCACATCTGTGCCACAGCTGAACACTCCTTCAGGCAACGTCTGCACTGTTTGGTTTTCAACATCTTGTATGTGTGTGTGTGTATAGGGATGTGTGTGTTTATGTATGCTGTATAAGATAAGATGACCCTGAACAGGATAAGTGATTAGGAAAAAGGATGGATAGATTATTTTTTGTCTGGCCATGTACACTTGTGCTTTTTTTAAACTTTACGCAATCGCAATTGTACATGTACATGCATATTTGAAAAACACAGGTGGATGTGTCACTCTTTGTGAACTCAGTCAACCCTATTTATATACAGCTGCCATATCGTTCCAAGGCCCTGCAGAGCTAATATTTTATTAGGTAACGAAACAAAGCCAATATAGGGGAACTGTACATTTCAATCTCTTTAGTTTTTAGCACCAGGACAAGACCAAGTTCTACAAACAGCAGCGAACGACTCCTAAACACCGCAGCCTTAAAACTCTCATGCATGCCTTTGGCATTCGTCAAGGCCTGTGTGAGCCAAGCCAGGTGATTGTCTTTTTGCATGTGTATTTTCTCTGTATTTTGGTATAAATATTTATTATATGGAGAAAAAGAACAGCCCCCAGATGATTTGTTTTATTCATGTGTTACGGATTTTGCTTGATAATTCGGATTTGTTAACATAACTTTAAAATCGTGGTAGCAGTACAGAACATGGGGCTTTGCTCTATGTTTTTCCCAAATTAGATTCTCAAAAATGTAGTGTCTCTTGGGCTGATTTGTGATTCAGATTCTAAAATGTGGCTGGCTCATACAAACACGCGGGTGCCTTGTTTGTTATGGTCGTTGTGGGATGTTCAAACTTCCTGGCTGAACTAGTGAAATGTTTTGCACATCAACCACCAATACGTGATTTTCTGTGATTTGTCTCAATGTTCACAGTTTTGTGTTGCTTTGTGAGCAAATGTCTCAATTTCCTGTTTTTATTTCACTGCTTACAGTACAAGCAAGAGCAGCAAACAAAACAAAGCCTTGGCAATGGCAATGTTTTCAATTGTGGGTACATTTGGGCAAGTTTGCCTTCATCCAAAGTATTTCAACCAATGTTGTCACTGGCTTGGTTGTTTTTGTGTAACTTTAATCACCCAGGATTAATCAAACTGTTATTAAAATGTATTTTTTACTAAGAAAGCCATATGCAGTACACTGTGTAGACTATGCACTTGTGTAGTGCGTTAATTTTGACAGGATAGTGTCTCAAATTGAACACGGCTGGAATGTCGATTGCAACATTTGACCGCTTCTTCATCTTCTTCTCTTTAATGGAAAGGTGTATCCAGGCGGACGCCAAAATATCTGCTGGCTCGTTTGCTCACTTGACTTCATTTTAGTTTCATAAAAAATGAATAAAGATGAACATGCTTTTACTTTTAGCCGTATCAATGTGGGAATTTGTGCTAATGTTAGCAAACTAGCATAACTAGCTTCCAGTTTCAGAGTAGAAGACAAATTTAAGAGCATGAAGGGTCCAGCCAAATGTAAAGGTTAGACGTCTTAAATTGCTATCGGTATATAACCAACATTATGTGGACTTTGTGAAAAAAGGAAAGTGAATGCCTTTTATCGATGTCCGTAGTCTTTATAGTATCCATTTTCCATATTTGACAAATATGTGGAAATGTGTTTAGAAAAATAAAAAATTATACACAAAAGACACATCATTATAATTAATATTTTCATTACAGAGGGTAGAGAAGAGAAGACCAATTTCTGTTCAACTTTAAAAAATAAATGGTAAGTTTAATGTTAACTACTAAAGACCATTAACAACTGCAGATGACTGTTAGAGCAACATGCCAAAGGGAGTTAGAAAGAAGTTCAAAACTCAGTTATGGAGAAGGGGCCTTGTACATGGCAGGACATTTATTACCAAGTATACACTAGGCACATGTTTTCGATTTGCAGTGCTGTGTGACCTGTCTTGTTTCTTACCATGTCATGTAGACTATTATTCCGCAATCTAGCATTTCTTGCTCCTGTGGCAAAATAAACTGCGGAGCGACGGATGTGAAGTAAATGTAGATTGAGGGACAAGAGGCAGAGCCGAGGGGACAAAACGCAGTAGATTTCCTGAAATGATCCCTTACACTTTCTGCACATGATTCCAGTAATTAATGGGCAGGGAGCATGGTGATTGGGTGTAATCGAGGTGGCAGGGAACGGTGCTATATACATCCAAATGGACAGGACTTTATGTGCATTGCTGAAGAGGTGCCCTGCGCTACCTCATAGGGTGGTAAACTGCTTTGCGTAGATTCCTTATGAAATTAAGTCATGTGAATATGTGTAAATTTTGTATTGCAAGATATATTGTGGGCTCCACCACAAACTTCACCAGAGCGTGCTTCTCAGAAGTAAATTCTTTGAATTCCACTCACTTATTTTCACTTGCTTTAAAAATATATCGTTTTTTTTATTCTATGGAATATTCCTAAGTGGCCACTTTTCACATTTACTTGAGCAAGTTGAATTTCTTTCACTCCCACTTTGGTTAATTGTTTCATTTATTCTCAACTCTAACTTAAACATGTGGCATTTTTAAATCGTTCATTTCACAGATAGATGTTTGTACATTTTTCTAATGTCAACCATGTATTTGTTTAATCTTTTAAAACTGTGGGAAGCTGAAGATCGATGACTTAAAAAGATTTGACCTCTGAGTGCAGGGGAAGCTGTTGTATGATGGAGTGAGGCAGACATACACACACGCACACTGACATTTTTCCTTATCGTTGTCTGCGTTTGTGTTGAAAACATACTGCGGAGGTCAACAAATACATCACTAACCTCCAGAATAAGTCAAATGCTAAATTTACGACACAGTGGGTTTACCCTCATCATATCAGTCAGTTCCAGGTGTCAGGCATTCATCACAATGAATGTCACAGTATCACACGCACACAACACTTTCAACACAGCGAGCGGTCATGACATGGGAATGCAAAACCAAACGTAAAAGAGGAATTCTGGGAACAAAAGAGAAAACAAGCCAACAAAGCAATAAACTGTAAATCAAGAGTGTGTTCTGACCACTGGATGATGGATGCTGTTTGCAGTGTTTATGTTTACTAGGATATCAAATGTTGTTCATGACAGCAGAGCACATGGGTTACCATGGGAGCAGACAGACCATCCGGGGGTTGTGTGACGGAGGCCTGTGGCACTCTGTCATCCCCAAGTGGAGCTCTCTGCTTTGATTTCCTTTATTAGCTCCCTTATGTTTGCCTCTGTGTTTGTGTGCATATGTGCATGTGTGTGTGTTGGGGGCAATTCTCTTTATGAATGCTTGCGTCCCTGATTATTAATTTAACAGAGGAATGTGATACATAAAAGTTGAGTGACATGTTAGAGTGTTGTTATGCTTTTTAGTCGCAGCCCTCTGGCTTCTCTAACAACACATTTAGTGTATGACAGAGTACAGAGTTGGCCACTCATGACACACACTGCACGGTACACTGCATGCTGTGGTTTGTACAATACATGGGCCAAAGTCTTTAACAAGCTCAGTATTGCTGTTTTGGAGTTGGTGCCTTGGTGTTGCCTGGTGACCAGACTTTGAAATGATTAGCTGATATTAATTCATTTCAATGGAATTGCAGCAAATTTTGTTTTATATCACTTTTTGTACCATCCCATTTTATATAAACTTACACTGCAAAATAAGATGTAAGCAACACCAACAGAGCTTTCCTTTCTGTTTACTACTGCCCAACTTGCAGATAGTCTCTACACCGCAAAGCTTTCAGCATCACCATCTACTTTTCAGTGTGACTATGCACTACGACTAAGGCTGTATTCAGAAAAAAAAAAAAGGGTTTGGTCCAAAGACGGTGGACAGTGAGTGTTCCTGTGAAATGCATCCCTCCAAAATATTGCAGTGAGAGTTATCTGCAAAATCAGGGACTTCCCATTAAGATAAGGGCATTACCATGACTTCAAATGACTTTGTAGCTACAGTCAAGCCCATAATTATTCATACTTATAATATTCTGGGAGACGCCTGTGTCATTTCCAACCAAGAAAAAACTTGCTGGTTGAATAAAAGTAACTTTAAGTCAAAATTTGCCAGAGGTATGAATCATTTTGGGCCTGACTGTATATAGGAACAAAGCTGTAAAAAACATTACTGAAATATTTTTACAATAAGCGATAAGACCGTCAGTTTCCAAATGTTTTTGTAGTTAACATTCATGGTCTTCACCATGAAACATCTCAGTTACATCATTCAAAGAGGCTGCGGCCTCAGCTAACTGCCAACTGGGAGGACAACAAAAATGAGATTTCTCATCAGATTAACACGGGGAAGGCATCCAGGCCACAGAGTCATTTTAATGCAGACATTAATTGAATGCAACTATCTACTGTATCTGTCAGCCATTTGACAGTGCCAAAATACTTTGGGAAACTAAAGCGCAGTAAACATGAGAGCTGACAAAGGAGGTGTTAGCAAATATAAAGAGGTCTAAAAATAAAATTAAAAACTAAAAATGAGGATCTGATACTAGCCACACATTTATGGATTATATGGTAAGAACGTACATTTTCCATTGATTGACTTTCTTCTTTTTTCTATTTTCTTCCATATAATAGTATTGTTACTTTCTGCTTTTCCTATAAGATTAGCCAGTTAGCAAATTTGCACTGCAAGTGTTACAGTATATAGAGCCGGTCGAACAATGGCGGGCCAAATACCACTCTTACAGGCAGGAATACAAAAAAAAAAAAAGACTTCTTAGAAAACAAAACACTTAACACATAAACAAACGAAACTAAAATCCGGCTGGTAGACGTTGATGTCTTTTCAGGGCCTTTTTCAGGTAAATAAAATACTATTTCTCCAGATTGGTTCTTCTCACACCTTCTACTCACTTGGCGGTTTACTTATAACATTTTTCCAACAGCTCTGAATACCCCTCCGACACTCTCCAACACACTCTACTCTTCTTCTCCCTGGTGGCTCCAGATAACATACATTTCCTGTATCTTATGGTGTGTTTTTGTTAAACAATAAACTTTAACATGTCAACACAACTTATTCAGGTCTGTTGGTTATTATTTATCTCATGTATTCCTTTTTCCATACATATAAACACAACACGTTTCATTATTCCCAACCTAAGGTTGTATTCTAAGTGAGGGAGAAGTAATGCTTCCTCACATAAAGCTATAACACTTTGGATCTACTTGTTGAGTTATATCTCTACTAATGAGATCGCTTCAGCCTCCACAGCAGTTTTGCCTCTGAGATGTTTGTATAACTAAATGTCCAATCTGCTGTTTGCGCCTGAGTGCTGACAGGATATTATGATAGGCCCACTTTCACAAACAGGAAGCATTTTAACCCAAGCGACAGTGCAGTTTATTTTGATTATGATTTGTTTAGACCTCCACAACATTTTCCACAACAGTATTGTATGCAAATGCATGATTTATTTTGATACACTTGCTTGCTCTTCCAAGCGATGAAATATGGATGGTGGATCTATTTAATGTAGTGAAAGCTCTTTTTTTCATTAGATGATGTTTGGGTTTTTCTAGCTGATACAGAATTTGGAAAGTCCATTGTTTTGCTGTGTTAGTCAAGCAAAGCAAAAGTGAAAATGAACATTGTTGGCTGTGTTATCTCGTAAAAACATGTATTTAAAAGGTGATATTAGGATAACATTTTCATATCAAAATGTCATCAATCAGTTCAGTTTTATGTGGGACTACTTCAGTTCATGCCATTACACCTATTCATTTTGTGCATGTGCATGTTTGTGTTTCTGCTCTGCTTTGCACCTTTCCAACAAAATTGATTTCCTCAGATTGTCTAATCTGACAGCGAGAGCAGGAAGCAGGAAGTGCTCGTTGCCATGGCGCAGCAAGAATGTTATGTTCTGACAAACACTGCCCGGTGCCACTTGGCAAAGAGCGTTGTTACTGTCTGGACAACCCGGTGAATGTGCAGACGCGCGCGCGTGTGTGTGTGTATCTGTGCACGTTTTCCTGCCCCCTTAATGCATCGCTTCCTCCATCTATTTGTCTTCTCACAAACAGGCGGCTGAATTTGCACAGGGGGCTCATGGGAGATAAGCTTCAGGGCCCTCTCAAAGCACTCCCCCCATTGACCAGGTCATCCAGCTCAGATATTTTCAAACCCTCTCTAGACCTCTACACCACCAAACATCATTCCAGCTATTAACAGAAGGTAAATGCATTTGGAACAAATGACAGGAATAAATAAAATGTAATGCATTTCTGGCATGGAGAAGCATCGTAATGCCAAATCATTAGTAAGGACTTGAGCCTCAACTTGAAGACTATCAAGAGAGGTCTGTGATCTACAACATTACATATCTGACTGAAGCTGGGTGGAGGAGGCTGCAGTGGGGGGTTTACGGGCACAACATTAAGATGGATGAAGTGTGGGCCCCGACCTCCACCTCCCTCCCTCTCTGGAACCCTCTCCTTCTTCTCCCTGGAAGTCACCCCTGACAGAGTCCTTGTTTGTCCAATTCACATTTGCTCTTTGTCAAAAAGGAATTGAATGATGCTACGAAGGACAGGACAGAGGCTGTGTGTGTGTGTGTGTGTGTGTGTGTGTGTGATGCAACATCAGCACTTTGATATCTGCACCCATGAGCCTAACACAAAGTGGTAGGCATGCTCAAGAACAGTATGTAGCGGACTGTCAAAAAGCGCCTTTGATTGCAGTGAGGCTGGCAAGTGTCATGTACCCCAGTGTGGGTCTATGTTAGGTTGACATGCTAACTACACACAGGGAAACAGAGGCTTTATAACCGACCTGTGTAATCACCTGTCACCTCCCAATCCTCTAACTACCTCTGAGGTCACACCACCGTGTGTGGTTTTTAATCAGACGCAAGGGAAGAAAGAAATACTACAACTCATTTATCATCTAAGTCACAAGACAAATGCATGGAGAATTAGTATTAGCTTGTAATTTCTTGCTAGACAGCAGAGTGAGTGCAAAGTAAGCGAGAGTCTCCCAAAGCATTTGGAATGTATAACAAATGTTTCGGGTGCTGTTTTTCTGTTTTTACATTCCAGACGTACAGTGATGAGGGTAATTTGTCTTATGTGGTCATTTGTGTGAGTGCCTGCGTGCTTGTGTGTGGAGCACACAGGATGGGAAACAAAGCGATTTCGACCAAGGGATTAGGTATAAATGGGTGTACTGCGAGAGACAGGAAAAACAAAGTGAAGATAGATAAAGTGAGAGGGTGGAGTGAGGAGGAAAAAATTAAAGGAAAATAAATGGGTGGGTAGCGTGAGGCAAGTAGAAGTAGAGGAGCAGAGTAGGGTGGAAACTGTGGAAAAAACAAGGAGGGCAGGAGGGAGGGCTTAGGGCCTGAGGGAGTGGCAGTGAGGGTCGTTTGAGTTGGAGCGAGAGGAGAAGGGGCTTTGGGAGGGGAAAGGGAGAGAGGGACACTGTGAAATGTTGAAAAACCTCACAATTGATGGTGTTTGATTTCCACAGTAATTACCATTCCTCTGGCTCCATGCATTCCCAATCTAGGCCTATCTTATATCCACGCCACATTCCGCAAATGATTAGCTGGCCCACTGCTTCTCCCTGCTGCCCACGGACTGCTGAGAAAGACAGTAAGAGCTTAGTTGTAAAAGTTGCAAAAATAACTTCAAAACTCAGCAGTCAAATCTCTTTGACACAGAAACTCTTTACACACACAAAAACATCTTTTAATATTTCCTAAGTGCGCGCTCAACGCAAAAGTGCAGATACTAGCCCTAACAGCATCGGGTGCATAAGATCCTCGCCCCTTTTCACCAAAGAGAGACCAAGAGAGCTGGTGTGTGAGGCTGAAGTACATGCAGCCCATCAGCCGACTCAGACCTCTGCTGGTGCCGCAGCCTGGTGTATGTGTGGATGTGCGTTACAAGCTCTGGGAGCATATATATGAGAAGATCTGCTTGTGGTGTTTGTGTGCTTGTGTTGATGTGTTTGTGATGCTTGTGTTGATGTGTTTGTGTGTGTGTGTGTGTGTGTGTGTGTGTGTGTTGCCGCGCAATATAAAGTTAGTGTGTGAGAGATTTAACGCTGCCACATGCAGAGGGGCAGACTGTAGATCAGCAGGCCCCCAGACTCCAGAGCACCAGGAGGTCTCTGTGGTCCGGCTGCTATCCCATCAGCCCCACCATCAATCACTGTCCAGTTACACTGCAGGAGGCTTCACTGAATGTCCCCAAAGCTTGCAGAGCAATAAAGTCACCCTCATATTTTTCAATATTGCAGCGGGCAGCATGTGAAGGGCCACATACTGTAAGTATTAAAGCTCATGTGCACTGAAGCTATTAAACAGACCTACAAGCATTCTATATATGCAGACACAAACAATAACTTGCATCTCACATGAATATATCAAGCTGGCGCAAACAGGATGACCTTCTCGGATAGCAATGTAGCTAGGGGGTAATTCTGCATCACTGCAGTGTTGAAGGGTGTTCATTTTTTTATTTATTGTCTACTCCTGTGGTTCCCAACTGGGGGGTCTTGGACTCATGGGTCCATTCTGAGTGTGTGGCGAGCATGTTGGCCAACTTTGTAAAAAAAAACCTTTCTGTGAAGTGTAGTGAATTTATGCAGCAAAGCTTCTATTATAAATAACCTTTTCACACTGCAGCACAAAATGCAACTTTCCCGCACTCATCTATGAGTCACATCATTTCACATGACCTGCACCTTGCACGTCCCTTGACTGTAGAGCTCCTTTCAAATAAGATAGCTCATACCACATCATTAGGCATCCTTGTCTTAATCTCAGTTTAATTTACACTGATAAAAAGGTTTAAGTTAAAGTCAAATCAAATCAATTCACAAATCACAAATTTGCACTAATCTTTACAGCAAACGACACCCTCTCTCCTTACAGCCTTGATTCAGCTAAGGGGGGGGCCGGGCGCGGGGGGTGGGGGGGG
>JAVQJD010033853.1:0-14725 GCA_036023655.1 Nannoperca australis | reverse complement strand
CGTCCTTTATTTTACGGAACTTAACTAGTACTCAGAGGACTCCGCCGTCCTTACGGAACTTAACTAGTACTGAGAGGATTCCGCCCGTCCTTACTTTACCTGCTAGTGTCTAGAATTCTCAGGGTTTTTCTAACGCAACGACCCGCAGTCATTCGTTTCCTAAAAAAAACGTACTCACCACTGTTGTCCTTCCCCTTTCCTCGGACTTCCGTCAACCGTTGGATCCCAGCCGGCGGACCGATCTCCAGTCCTTGAAAGGATTTACTTTAGACTCATTCTTTTTTAGAGCCTAGCCGTGGCCACGGTCTTATCTGGTGTCCGTCTCGCCCACTGGGATCCTCAGGTCTATTGGTCTCCGGCTCGAAGGACCAAGTAAATGTCAGCTTCAAGCACCTAAAACATTCATCATACACAAAGAAGAGAAGGACAAGGTTGTGAGGTTTTTACTTGCAAGGAGAACAGACAGGGTACGACAAGTCACCAACCGATCTGCTCTATAAATCTTTCTGTTTCCTTGCCATTTATTTCTTTCAGGGTGTTTTCCTAGTTACACAGAGTTGCTGTTTTCTAAGGGGGAAGGGGAACAGACACACAAACAGCAACCCCCTTATCACTTTAAACAAAGACAATTTGTCCCCCATAGTGTGACAAGATGCGCCTGCCACATCCTGCCAGCAGTTCTCGGCATTGTCCCCCTTGCTGCACTTCCTGGGACAGGCAAAGTAGCAAGCACATGATAATTTATGTATATTACTTCAACACTTCCTTCACCAGGCTGTCAGGATGCTGAACTCTCTCCCTTGCACTACACAATGACGGACACTTTATGTCTCTTTATGCCTGATCTTTGTGCCAGGTTTGTTTGTTGTATTCAATTCAATTCAATTTTATTTATATAGCGCCATATCATAACAAAGTTATCTCAGGGCACTCAATCACATGGAGCCTGTCGAGACCAACTTCCACACACACAAAGACCCAACGTTCCCACCATGAGCAAGCACTAGGCGACAACGGCAAGGAAAAACTCCCTTTTAACAGGTAGAAACCTCGAGCAGAACCAGGCTGTAGGTGGGCGGTCATCTGCCTCGACCGGTTGGGTTGAAAGAAAAGGGGGGGAGAGCAGGAGGAAGGAGAACATAAAGCAGTACAGTAAAACATTTGGTGCGCTCAAGAAAACTCACCATGAGTTCAGCGTCAGTTAGCAACAGCACCTGGACTGTGATTGCAGTCTTTTGATTGCAGATGTTTTTAATGATTTTTATACATAATTCAGTGATGAGGAAACATGAACTGTAATCATTCATTGTAGAATTTATAATCGATTAGAAGGAAGTGGTGGTGTTCTTTTGAAATGATCACGTTATGTTTTTCAGAATCAGAAATACTTTAGTCTTGCAGTGGAGAAATGTACAAATTTGTATTACTTTTACTATTGTTCAGTTTGATGTGGAAGTATAAGGAGACAATCTTTATAGGAGACCCAACAGTTCTCCAACTCACTGCTACTGTGATGCAGTTTCACCCTTTAATTCTTTAGAATTGATTAGAAATTTCAGAGTGGGACCTTTTTGGACTTGACTGTGCACTGTCAGCAGTCTTTGGCAAGCACAATGTCTCTTCAATGCATCCTTTCTATTGCCTTAGTCTCTCTTCAACTTTTAACGATAGTCATTATTGCAATCAGCAGTAACACCCAGGTCATTGACTCTGTTCTGCTTAGACATCTATATGTGTGTGTGTGTGTGTGTGTGTGTGTGTGTGTGTGTGTGTGTGTGGCCTAAATTTGGCAGGACGCAAATAGTTCAGTTATTCACTGTATCATGTACAGTAAGATCTGCTTCAACCATTGTTATAAATTGATAGAGAGGAATACTGATGATGATGAGTATATGTTTAAAGATGTGTTTTCGTAGGCCTTTACACAGAAGACATTGCACAAAGCACTGTAAATGTAAATCTATTTTTTACAACAATAAAATAAATAGAATTAGAATATTGTCCGAACAGGTCTAATGCACTGAAACATTTACTGTACTTGATATTTCTGAAAGATCTGTAAGAAGAATAATCTATATATTTATCTATAATAATGATGTGACTGGTTGCACTGATGAACATAGCTATCACAGTTATATTTTATATCATATTAGAGATGAAGTGAATATATTAAAACCAGAATAATTGTAGCTTAAAAGTGAGTTTTGTAATATAGAGACATAAAGTCTTAATGGGTTTTAACAGTATGTCAGTCACTATGTTTACATTTGCTACATGTTGAAATACTGTTGAGCACATGTCAGACAGACGTGCCTTTTCAGTTACTACATCGGACTATGAGGCTGCAGTCATCGGCTAAATATGTCCCAATGATGTGTTTCTTATAATCTGATATTGCATTTTCTTAATTAAAGCTCAGTCCATAGCATCCACAGAGCATTCCACATGACCTAAAATACAACTAACATGCAAAATCACATTACAAAATGTTATCTGAAGTTTGAGGGAAAAAGAGCTGTTGTTGTTGATGCCAAACACATATCCCTCATGCAAGTCTTGTTCGAAACTATTAGCTTGTTAATGCATGTACAGTATGCATATTGTTAGTATACTGCTGTGTTATGTGTTAAATGCACCCTGATAAATATTACTATGATAATATGAATGGGGTTACACTGCAATAGAATTTATGGTAATTAAACTTGAGATCTTTCCCGATGCATCTAAAATCACTTTGTGATCAAATGGCTGTGAACTGAACTTGAACTGAATCATGTGGTACTGAGAGTGAACCAGCCCTACTGAGCATCACATACAGCATGTCAGTTTACAGCCACAGCCATGTTTACAGGGGCAGGAAGGAACACGTAGCATGAATGCTGGGTAAACAGGCTTAGTGAATCTGGTGTGGAGGTGTATCAGTGTGTTAGATGACACTGCATAGTGAGACAAAGTGCCACCCGGCCAGTCCAGATACACTCCAAGTAGGATGCAGCCAGTAGAGGGAATAGAGAAATAGTGGCACGTGTTATTTTGCTCTGCATAGAGTGTAGCTGCTGGCAGGGATCACCTGTGGCCTAAACACCAGGACATATCATTACATCCAAGCCTGCACCATTCACTGTTTCCTTTCCTAAACATTCCTATGTAGCTAACACCTACAGCAACATCTTCACTATGGCCAATACTCCACTTTACCTCCCAGTAACACTGCTCGGTCAGCTCCTCGCTGCACAAAACCTGAGAAAAAATCAAATCAAAATCTCTGTGGGAGATCGGGATACGGTGAAGAGTCTGCATGATGTGTCGCCTTCTGGTTTCCCTCAGTAAGAATGAGGTGGTTTTTTGCTGTGTCCGGGTCCAGGCTGAGATCACAGGCGTCTGATGGAAAAACCAAAACACAAGTTACAAATTATTATTAAAACTCAATTTACAGAATTTGTTACCATTTTTGATAATTCCTAAAATATACTGTTTGAATTGTCTCTATTTTTGGTAACGCCGCAAGTTATAGTGTAATTTCGTTCTTTCAGGGTGCAAAGGAAATACTTACTGGACACAAGACAACAAGTGGGCAACTAATTTGCATTTAGGGAATTATTTCAGTGATACCCCATACACATTTAATAATTACAAGTTATTTGTGGTCTCTAATCTAAGACCTCAATGTTTTTTAAGGAAAGTGTAAAATGGAACCTGCTTAAAGGCATGGCCCATCTGAAGGCAATTATTATTTGACTGAAAGTGTGAAAGAAAAGAATGAAAAGTGACTTACACTTAATTAGAGCACTTTTGTCTTTAATTGTCTCCACAGAAGGAAGGTCGGGCTTTGAAAAATCATCTGTGATCAGAATGCCCTCCTTGTAATGGTAGATGTTTGCGCCTTTGTATTTCTTGTTGGCTATAGCTGCTACAAGGAACCGGAATCTTCTGTCATTCTTTAGGGCTTTGGCAAAGTCTTTGAAAGCTTTGGCTTTTGCTCTCATGTTGGTTAACACTTCGGCAGAGAAGTATCAGTGGTCTCTTGTAGGCGGAGTGACACCCACAGTACCACGTAATTCAGGTGAATCCATGTAGTCTGCCAAGTCCTCAAGGTCGACTTCAGTAGTTTCCAGTGAGGTGAAAACAAAGCACAGAGTATGCACTACACCTGCAGCAAGAACCTCTCTGTCCAACTCTGACTGATTCGGGACGATCTTAGTTTCCTCCATCATATCAACACATGATACATAGATTTTTCTTTGTCAGTAAGCTTGATATAAACTTTCCCCTCAAACTCAAAGTCAGGAATCTTCTTTATCACAGCTTCCATGCTGCCCTGGATGTTCTCAATGCTGCTAGCCTCTAATTTCTCACTGTCAAATACAAAGAAAGCCTTTGCTCCATAAAGAATGCCCGTGACCACATGTGTTGCCAAGCCTGACTCTGTAACATCTGTTTGTTGTGTATTCATGATTCCAAGATGAGTCATTGACAACTTTTTGAAAGTTGTGGTAGCTTTGTACTGCAGTGTCACTTTGCTCTGATGGTGAAATTTCTTCTTATCATTCACATACTTGGCAGATCCTGCAACTTCAACCAGTCCACTCAGGAAGCTGGCCTTCAGAGAGGCATCAACATCCAGCAGAAAAGACTCATCTTCAATGGAATCTGATGCAGTAAGCTCTCAGATGTGTGCTCTTTTAGAGTGGCTTCATCCCACAAACGGACGCCTACAAAGAATTAACAATATCAGACATTTAAGTATATATCTATTACTTAATATAAAGTCACAGAAAGAGCTAACTGAGGGAGTGCAACACACTGCAACTTTACAAAATGATGCAAACCACAATAAAATAAAGAACCACGTTCAGCAATTCAACAGAACATATGAGGCATGTAGGAAAACACAAGCACAACTGTTGTCCATGCTAGTAATTATTAATGGGCCATGGCTTTACTATATTATGGCCTCCAATGTTGGAATCATGCAATCACAATGTCAAAACCAAAATATGGACTGTTAGCTCAGTTTCCAATTAGAGCTGAAACCATTTGTCAATGAATTGATTAGTCGATCGACAGAAAAATAAAAATAAACTATTTTGGTAGTTGAATTCAGTCATTTTTCTAGCAAAAATAGTGAAAGTGAAAGTTTGAGCTTCTCAAACGGCAGGATTTGCTACAACTCAATCAAAAACAGAAAATCCATTTTAAGATGTCCCTTTGGGATCTGTGAAGTTGTGATTGGCATTTTTATATTTTACCATATCTTCCTGGGACCTGAGGAAAAAAAGTATCTACCAATTTTCTTTTCTGAACAAAATGTCTACTATGGAGGACACAAGTCAGTGGGCTGGGTCTCAGGAGGATATATATATATTTACATTTCATAGACCAAACAATCATTTGTGTTGCAACTTGTTGCATTCTGTAAAACTTTCACTGTTTCTATATTTGCAGTACGTTTCTTTATGCTTGTGCTATGCTATGTGTTATCTGAAGGGTGAAGATTTTCTTCTTTGCATGCCTTTGACTCTTTGCTTGCATTTTCTTGCCGTGCATTGTGCTCTCTCTCCCATAAATCTGGGATCATACTATGAGCTTGGTTGAATTGAGACCATCTTATTCCTCGTCCCATGATACCATAAATTCCACATCTAACTGTACATCCTAAATTACTCTTTTTAGCCTATATGATGATAAACTCAGTAGAGTTCTGATGATCAGATAATTTTATTTATAATTTCTTCCATGTAATAGATTTACCTAACTGTAGATTTACCTGGGATCAGTTTATGTTGCAAAGCATGATAAAGCATCCCTAAGGTGAAAGGTCGACCCAGGGCAGCCACCTCCACGACATCTGAAGACATTTTTCCAACCTAGTCGCAAAAGATAATATGTCAAGCCAAGACCCCACAAGCTTCAACGTTTGATCAAACAAAGTCTTTGGACTTTAACAAAATGCATAAGTGACCCATATAAGCATTCAAAAAAATAACTCTTTTGCCCCAATGGTTAAAGTGACTTTAAGCTCAGAGCAAAGCAGAATGGTACATTGTGTGGAAATGTTGGATTTAAAGTCCAACTGAAATCACATTTCCCTTTTTGTAGTGAAACATTATGTCAACTTTTTTAATGTTGATAGTTATTAAAAGAAAGAGAAACAGTATTTGGGGGAATACCACAAATGCTCCTTTTCGTCAGGTCAGGTACAGGACAAGATGTCATGTTTATAAAGTAGACTTTAACTGGGAAGTTAATGTGCTTGTTGTTCTCAATCTTGCTTGTGTTTGCTATTACATATAAAACATAAGTACCATGATTATTCCCACCCACTCTCCAGAAGAAAACATAAATATTGGGTGATTCTGCAAACCCAGGATTTTTATTTGTTATTCCAGCTCTCTTTCCAGTGAAAGCACAGCTTGGCTGAGATGTTCTATTCTAGCCTTGTCATAAAATGAAGTCATTTCAGCATTAAAGTCAATTACTTCAGTATTTGAAATATTTAATCAGTATAATATATATACAACGACAAATACAGTGTATGAGAATGAATAATGAAGTAAAAAAAATTAACGCTTACATATATATACAGTATTATTGCTATGGAATTATCTAAAATGAACATCAAGATTCATGCTGTGAAATACCTTGATGTTAGAATAACATCCCTTATGATAAAAAGTCCCTTATGATAGACATTGTAAATGTTACTTTACCTGAATGTCCTATAATGTGTCTTCTGGAGTCAAGGATTGATTGTGTTCAAAATCAAACCAAAAGAGCTTGCATATAGATTGGGGACTGCTGAGTCACTGCACCCTGCTTCATTAGGGTGGTTTCCGACAAGAGCACTTCAGGGAAAGTACATGTGCATGATTTGGCAACATATTGAAAACTAGATGGTTCATAATTATGTAAATAAAATAAACAATGAAATAAATACGCATGTGATTAAATATCAAATATAAACATCTGTCACTTATTTAAATCAATCCCAGCAGGCTGGCTTTTTAATTTATATCACTGTGGTGGTGGTGGGGGGTTCTCCTGCAAAGGCCTCTTTTATTTTATTTCATGGTGTATTCATTTCAGCATAACACCTGCTTGTCAATCAACTGCTGGGGCGGGATAAACAATTAATATTAATAATTCATTAATTAGTGTTTTGTTGTTTGTGGAGCCTATAAGAACAACAGGTCTTTTTTAGGTTTTCCAGAAATCAAAATGTCTTTACATTTAGTAGCCATATACTACTAGCTAACAGTTGACCCAAAGCCACTACAAGCAGTTAAAAACAGGTCAAAGGTGACACCACAAAATGCGCACAACCACTAGCAGGCTACAGTTAGCTTAAGTGCCAAGCCTTCAATCACAAAAATGCTACTACGTTTGCTATGCAAGCTACAATATCCTCAAGTCAGTTACTTACCCACAACATAATTAGCGCACACAACTTAGCAACTACCAACATATTGTAACCCCTCTTACAGGCTTCTGTACTCCAAGTATTGCTGGAGTTGTATGCTCGTCTCCTGGTCTAATTTTGGTCTAATGAGCTCTGCCGAGAATTGCATTCCAGTCACGGACAGCTAAAGCTGAAAAGAATAATTTATTATCATTGCATCATGCAATTCTGGGCAGGTGTTATGCCGAGTTGTGCCTGCCTACCGAGAATTGCATTCCCATCGCCGGACCGTGCGATGCAGTTTTGTTTGTGGGGTTCATCAATGAAATTATTCTTAGTCTAGAGTTTATGAACACTTATAGTTATTAGACTGGGAAGGAGCATTCTTGATACGCTTTATTTCTGAAGGCGAACTCTTCTGTTCGCAATCAATGTGTTTTCAGACTTTGGAGTTGCCACCATCGCAGTGAAATAAATAAAAAAGTCAGCCTGCTGAGATTGATTTAATTTAGTGATTTATTTAATTGTTTATTTTATTAATATAATTATGAACCATCTAGTTTTCAATATGTTGCCAAATCATGCACATGCACTTTCCCTGAAGTGCTCTTGTCGGAAACCACCCTAATGAAGCAGGGTGCAGTGACTCAGCAGTCCCCAATCTATATGCAAGCTCTTTTGGTTTGATTTTGAACACAATCACTCCTTGACTCCAGAAGACACATTATAGGACATTCAGGTAAAGTAACATTTACAATGTCTATCATAAGGAATTTTTATCATAAGGGATGCATTCTTCTGCAGAGCGGACTTTGGAGCTCCAAAGTTTCTTTATTAACAAGGATCATTTATCATAATTCATCAACCCCACAAAGAATACTGCATCATTATCGAATTGTACTTTGCCTTAAAAATCTTTACAATATCCAATACTTTTCCGATTTTCACAAGCAACTGCAGCTAAGTCTGTTTGTATCTGCCGCTGTTTGTTTAGTTCAACCATGGACGTAACTTGACGTTAGCTAGCTGTCATATATTAGAAATGGTTAGCGCTCGTTCCAGCAGACCTCTGCCAGACTAGCATTCAGTTCAATTGAACCCAGCCTGACACCCAGCCTGACATCGTAAAACATTGTTCAAAAAATGACATCATAAAATAAAACACAAGAGTGTAAAAAAGAAACTTTCACTGAAAAAAGAGTGACATGAAGAAACTATCTAATTTAACTGTCACTGTTCTGGCTCCATAGAAGGCAGCCTGCAGTCCACTCTGATATCAGCTGCTTGGCTGAGGCCTGCCATGCCTACAGCCATATTTATGTAATCCTGGGGCCTTACCTGTGACAGGTTATCTCACGGAAAGACTTCCCACTTCCTGAAGTGTGGAAGAGCAAATAACACTCAAGACATCACAAATGTGTTGTCTTGAGTGTAAACACTCCTATGACACCAGATAACACAGTGTTTTTAAACCCCTGCAACCATCCTGCCACCCTGCAAGTGTCAGCGCAGTCAACCCTGAACAACACTCATTCTTAACCCTGCATGTAATGAAGCATATTGTAGATCATTGTAATATTTCTAAATAACATTAGCTCTATGGTGCTCCACTACCTTGGAATACTTTATCTGAGCTGGCAGGATGCCCAGAAACCCTTTAAATTAATGAGATAACTGTATATATGCTGTGTTCACCTGATGTCTCTGGGCCTGCACTGATGCTGCAAGCAAACACTTCTCCTGCAGCACCGCTTGGCCTCAGGAGTCACTATCTAAAAAGAGACTGCACTTGTCAATAATTCTGTTGAGACTAGAGCAAGAGAGAGAATGTAGATCTTTGGATCATTATGTTTTTTTTATTAGCTGTAACTAAAAAATTACCTTACATAATCATACAGGAATTAAGCTTTGTTTTTAAGCAAGGTACCTGGCCATGTGAATGGCAGTTATACGGACTGGGATTGCTGAGAGTTTAAGTTTAAAAGACAGTTTAAAGCTGCTATAATCAATATTTTCACCAAGAATGGATCAAATGACTTTGTGTAATGTGAAAGATTTTAGCCATTCGTTCATAGTGCTCATAGTGACAATCCAACACACAAGTATCACAGTTCCTCTCAGTTTTTCTACGTCTGCTTCTACTTCTTCGTGTCTGTTTTATCTTCTATCAGCTCATTGTTTGGTTTTCCAACTTTCAACTTTACTGTTTTGGTCAACTCATCACCTTTGTTTCCAGACACAGAAGGCAGATTTTTCTCATGATGAAGCTCTGTGCACAAGAAAACAGGCAACTTTTGGGGAAATCACTTTCTTGCTAAGAATTAGATGAAACGATTGACACCCTTCATATGTCTGTATGTTCAGTATGAATATATCAACATCAGGCAGCTATCTTAGCTTAGCTTAGCATAAAGCATGGAATCAGGGGACACTATGTAGCCTGGCTCTATACCACGGTCACACACAACAAATACCTATTAAGGGTACAACCTTTTAGACATAAAGTGTAGAGCAGTGACTTGGGGACAGGAAGGCAGAAAACCACATTCCTGCTTCTTTTCTTGTGAATTACTGGGTCATTTTATTTTCTTATCCCTCTAAAACAAATGACTCACTGAACTGTTCATGACCTGTACAAATATGCATGTAACCTGTAACAACTTTGTTTTAGGAGGTCACAAGCCAGAAATGTTGGGAATTACTGCAGAACCAAATCATATCTTTAAATACTTACACAGGTCCTGCTCCTCTTGTCTTTTGGAAGGACATTAATGCTACCTGAGCTCAAAAAGTGCCTGGTTAGCTAGATTTGAAAACACAAAACCCTTTAATGCAATTACAACTTGGTTAAGAACACTTACTGTAAGCAGAGAGGTCTGCAACTGGCAGCGCTTTCTTTTCTCCTTCCCTCTCCTCTGAGATGTGTCCAAGTCAAACCCAGCCTTAACAGAGGTTACTGTATTAGTAGCACAATGCTCCCTCTGAGGCAGCACAAACAGCAGAGTCAAAGTCTTGATGTTAGAGGTGTAAGGCACAAGTCTCTTTTGGTTGCTGTTTTTCTACATTTTTCCTATGCTGCATCACTTCCTCTATGACTGTTCCCGGGCAGGACTTGCAGTGCAAATCTCCCTCAGGCAAAACCCCAGCATCCATGTCCCCCAAAAGAAGAGAATGTCACTGGTGTCAGTATGAATGCCTTCACAAATCAGCCATTGGCACCTCTACCCAGGAACATTGAGTATTATAAGTATGTATAGATTAAAAAAATATATAGATTACATATTTTTTCATGCTATCTTTTGTGTGTTTGTTCAACTGAATGAGCCATTGCATGTACGCTTGGCTTACATTGAGTATGCATATGCTTTGAGTAATAAGGATCCCTAGACATCCTGAGGGTCAGGACTCTCCTCAGTGTGACACTTTGCCCTTAATGTCCTTATTCATTCAGCCATGCTTTGGTTTGTGCAGGCTCTCCACATAACCACAGCACAGATAATATACTACATTAAGTTACCCATAGTTAGTTTTTCTTCTAAGTATGTAAAAACTAAAATATTGTCTTTTCCTTTGCTTCCCTGCCTTACCTAACTGGAATTTACTTGATAAAAGTGAGGTAAGGAGAGGAGAGCACAAAGAGGGGGGAAAGAGGGAAATGAATGCAGGATCTGCCCTTTGGCTCATAAATGAGACATTCATTAATGACTTTATGCCAATAAATGTCCCTTAAAATGAGTTTCATTATAATTTTACTGCATTATGTTGGCTTCAGTATGCATACTTGTAAACAGTATTGTGGATAAATGGTTGCCTTTTGTACTTTCACTGACTTAAACAGTCTTTAATTGGACCAATAGATTAATGGCCAGTTTACACTTATTAGGAGTTTCAACTATAAATGGAAGTTGATTCCTGCTGTTATTAAATGATTAAATGGTGCATACTGGTTAGCATGGAGCCTACCACTGTATTTACACCCGCATGCATGTGTCCACGCTAATTTTATGTTGCTCTCACCTCATATCAAGGATGCATTAAAAAGCACCCACATCCATCTCTTTCTTCTGTAGCTTAGTGCAAGCTGGTGAAGTAAAGGATAGCTTCTAGCGATAGAAGTGCTCAATGTAACAAAAATGTCGAGGTGTGGTTATGTTTTATACTCATCACAAGATATCTGTTTTATACCTGTTACAAGAGTTAGATAAGAGACAAAATACATGCTACATGATGTAGTTTCTTGTAGTAAACCAGAGATATACCCCATGTGTTAGCTTTTAGCCTGTAGGGCATTGTGTGTTGATAACCATTTCAGCCTTGTTGCATATGTTATAATAGTTATAGTTATAGTAATGTTTTATGTTTATGTACTTTAATGATGAACTCTCTTTTCTGAGGCTTCCAATGATGCTGTGGCTGCTACAGTACAGGAACAACATACAGGCAGTAGAGCACCAGTGATGAAGATGTGCTGACTGTGGACAGAAAACACAACTGAACACTCGGCACAATGATGCACTAGTAATGCAAAAGTTTCAAATGCAAAGCCGTCTTAAGTCTTTACAGTAACTGCAAGACTGTAGTTAAAATGTTGGCTGCACCAGCATCATTGCTAGAGTAACTGCCTTTTTTGTCATGTTACATCCATATTTAAACTTATTTTGGTTGCATCAGTGGAAATGACCACAGACAACATTATCCTCCATTGCAGTAGCATCCTTCTAAGGACGCTGTCTGCGAAGGTACAGCCTTTATAGACCGCAAAAGGCCGAACCAAGCATTGTTAAATGAGGCAGTCTGGTCTAGAGAGGATTTCCTATTTGCGTCACAAGCGTCATGAAGCGCTGCTCCTGTTGCCTAGCAACCTTGACAGCTGCAGTTGGGGTTTAAGGTTGCCTCTTGCTAGCCGAGCCACAACACAGGTACTCTCAGTGACTCTCTCAAAAGGCCCTAAATGTGCTTATAGTGGCTTTCAAAGCTCCTTCAGAGGCCCCGTCTTTTCAGCAGAGCCAGAGATAATGATAGCTTCTCATGACTGGTTAACTCTGACTACCAGCTCTACATCCCTCTCCTCTCTACACTGCTCAGTGTCTCCTGACTCTCCACATCACACACTGCGTCACTCTCAGGCCACGCCTCCGACATTAGCTGCTCCCATTTAAAAGAGTGCATGTAAGATTTTATAGTGTTTCGGGAGAGAATGGCAGCGTGTGTGCTAATGCTGCGTGCGACAGCAATGTTTCACATTCATAATTAAAAGGCTCTATCTTCTGGATGACAAGTAGTGACATCCTGCATTTTTTTGTTAGATTAACCATAATAACATATAAAGTATCATTAAGTAAGAGTGGCATTAAGGGTAACAAGACTGATCACGTGAGAGACAAGTAATCATCCAGCCCTACATTAGTCTGCAGAGGCTCCCCATATGATGTATACCACAGAGAATATACATACCGCAATAAGGAAAATTTCACTTTAACTTATGAACTATTGGTTACTTACTGTAAAACATTGTAGCTATACAGTACTTGTAAGAATATGAATAATGAAATTAATTATTAATTCCACTATACAGTCAGAAGGTGAAACTCACACACCTCATTATCAGATCAATTGTTGACTTATAGGGTGGACATTATTAATGACAATTTAACACTTTAGGCAAGGCAAGGCAAGGCAAGTTTATTTATATAGCACCTTTCATACACGGATGCAATTCAAAGTGATGTACAGAAAAAAGGACAACAACAAAAAAAAGCAGTATATAATCCCAATTCAAACAAAAGGAAATGAATATACATAAAAAAGCAGTTTTAAAAGATAAAATGAATTAAAAGGATAAGGATAGGTTTGAAACGTTAACAAAAAACTGCTGCGTGTGTAAATGTGTTAATTATCCAAAAGAAAAACAATAACAATTACATTTAGCACCCAATACACCCTCAGATCCCCAAATGTTCTGCAAGCTCACTGCATACTGTATGTTTTGAACCTCAGGCATTAATTATGTTCAGTTAATGAAATTGATGTGTACAACATAAAGTGTATGTAACCCTTAGGCAAATTAAGAAGTTGTGACACCAGGATCTCTTCAGAGCAGGGGCAGGGGCATGGGGGCATGTGCAGGGGCATGTCCAGTGTTATAATGTCTAATGTTATACATGTTTGAGATGTATAACATTAGGCGGAATTAATTTCCTGCTATTAGGCTGCACGCAACGGCAGCCAATCACGTCGGCAATCAGATGCTCAGGTGAAGAACGTTGTTTACATGTAGCATTAGCTGTTAACATTAATATTTTACTGTTTATTGAGTCAAGATGGAAGAGAGACTGATCGATCGGCTCTGTGATTACTGTATATCAGCTGTTCAACCCGGCCACGATGGTTGGTATCAGACACTCCCACAACGCAGCAATGCCTGATTCAATGTTTATTATAGTGGGGTGCAGATCTGTCAATTTAGCTTGCTAGCAAACCTGTAGTCAAGGGTTATTGTCACTTGTATGGTGCCACTATGTTGTATTGTGATTGGCAGGTCTATTTATTTTTATAAATAAACTTTAAACACATGAATGTAATCTAAGGCTGGTAAACAGTGGTAGAAGTTCTCAAATCCTGTCCAACAATGTAAAATTACAAATACAAATACTTATATAGTAAGGCAAGGCAAGGCAAGTTTATTTATATAGCACCTTTCATACACGGATGCAATTCAAAGTGCTGTACATAGAAAAGGACAACAACAACAACAAAAAAAAAGCAGTAGTTATAATCCCAATTCAAACAAAAGGAAATGAATATACATAAAAAAGCAGTTTTAAAAGATAAAATGAATTAAAAGGATAAAAAGATAGTTAAAACTAGTTAAAACTAATCATAAATGAAAAGATAAAATGTAGAATTTAAAAGCTACAGTGCAGAAAATTAGCTTCCTGAATTAAAGGCCGTAGTAAACAGTAATGTTTTCAGCCCTGATTTAAAAGGAGTTTACTGATGTGGCAAGACCTGAGGCATTCTGGGAGTTTATTTCACATAACTGGTGTATAAAAACTAAACGCTGCTTCCCCCTGTTTAGTTCTAACACGAGGAACAGTGAGAAGGCCACATCCAGATGATCTTAAAGGCCTGGTAGGTTCATAACATTGAAGTAGCTCTAAAATGTATTTTGGGCCAAAACTATGTGTACTATGTCTATGTAAAATATGTAGTGCTTTGTAAACCAATAGTAGTATTTTGAAGTCTATTCTTTGGGCCACTGGAAGCCAGTGCAGAGATCTGAGAACAGGAGTGATGTGTTCTCTTTTCTTGGTCTTAGTTAGAACT
>JAVQJD010033852.1:0-28133 GCA_036023655.1 Nannoperca australis | reverse complement strand
GGCCCCACCACTGAGCTGTGTAACAGAGAGGTCTCTTTATAATGACATCTCCACATGCATGCGACACACACACACACACACACACACACACACACACACACACACACACACACACACAGCACTTTATTAACCTTTAGTTATATACCTTATTACCTTATTGGTGAACACAAAGAGTACATATTATATAATTAACAATGTATTTCACTGCCATTACAAGAATTTATATTATTATTTAAGAGATGTAGTTTACTTTTCCATTGATTACTGTATAAACTTATCAATTGAAAAGAATATTTGATTGAAAAAACAAATCTTATGACTTTATAGACTATACTACTACTTTACAATAGTTAACTATAACTGTTCCTACAATTATCATGCTACACTATACACACACTGAGAAGGAGGCTGTCATCGTATAATCGTATAAGTCATATAAGCCTGGTGTAGTTGGTTACAGATTACATAACCATGTTTTGATTTGCCCAGAAAACACGGTGATGTTATGAATGTGACTCATGCCGAATCTTCTGTGCCACTGACAGGAAAGGAGTCAGTGTTTCTAGATTTCATCAGCATAGTAATGAGGCCTACATTATCATAACAAAACCACCACCACAACCTAAAACACAAGGTCGCCACTTTAGTGCAGGGGAGATTTTGTCAACTGACAGTCAAACTACATGGGCGTTGTCAACACCACAGTGTTGGATTGATTTAGAGTAAAATGACTCATTACGGTCATAAAAATGCAATGAGATGCCTTTTCATTGCTCCGACAAAAAAAAGTTATCAAATGACTCATAATTACACTAAAAGTCATACCTGTTTTTGCTGTTGCAGTCAGGATCAGCCTGAAAAGCCCATTAGCAGCATGTGCCTGCAATACCTGACATTAGAAGCAGTTCAACATTTTGGAAAATGCACGTATTCACTTTCTGATGACGAGAAGATTGATACCACTGTCATGTCTAGCATACTGTAGCATTAAGGCTGGATGGAAGCAGGAGGAACCAGCTAGCCCGGCTCTGTCAAGTTAAAAATATAAGACAAAAAAATAGCATGCAACACGGTTATTTCCCAAAATGTTGAAGAAATGTTGATCTTCTTTCATTTCTCCCTTTGCTGTTGCTGTTCTGGTCCTAGCCTGTTTAGCAGGGATTAAGGCTTTAAACTATTATAATTTTTTTGCCACGAGTTTGACACATAGACTGTATATAAAGATATACATATATGGTTATATACAGTGTATGGTTGACCTGTTTCCTGATCACCTACTGTGACATTTTCTTAACGTGAACAGAAATCAGAAACAGAAACAGTCAGAGTATTTAGACTGCATTGCACTGATGTGTAATGAACTGTATCACTGACCACTACCACCATTAACTTTACAATGCCAACAAACTGTATTTTAGGGTTTATAAATGTATAAAATGTCAGTGCTGTATCCTTCTATGATGCTTTCGTAGCTGCTGTGTGCTCAGCAGCTGAGATTAGGAGAGCATTTGCTGCCTGGACCAAAGCTGAAGCAAAGAACCCCTCAAACCTGAGGTCTAACAGCTCCTCGGTGTGAAAGAGATAATTTAGCACCTCATATGTTGTGTGACAGATCCTCATATAGACCTTCTATAGATATTCAATGGTGCTTCTCTCTCTGGTCCAATCAAGCAGGCTGAGAAGCTGCAACGGCTCCACTTAAGCTAATCCATACGTTTGCTGAGAGGCGTTTTTTTTTTTGTTGCTCTTGGTCACTTGGACACCTTCATCCCTCATCTTCGTGAATAATACAAATTACTGAGCAGTGGAAGGAGAGAGAGATGAGAACACTTGCAGCAAGGAGGGTAAAAGGAAGAACCACAGGATGAGCACTGAATTCTTTGCATGGTCATGTGCATCTTTGTTTTTGTATTGGTGTTTAAAAAAGTCTCCAACAGACTTG
Source organism: Nannoperca australis (assembly GCA_036023655.1). NCBI lineage: Eukaryota > Metazoa > Chordata > Actinopteri > Centrarchiformes > Percichthyidae > Nannoperca > Nannoperca australis. The sequence goes on along the minus strand of JAVQJD010033852.1, from coordinate 26,191 downwards.
GCACTATTGGTCAAAATTAGTTGCCTCCCGGTGTGTAGCAGCTGTCGCTCTAACCGAGACGTTAATGCCTCCAGAGCACATCTCAGCGAGCATTTTCTCATTTCTATGTCTTGCAGTGAGGTGCAAGTGTTTAATAAAATAAACTGGCTCTGCCACCTGTGTCCACACATGCATTTGTGTGTGGTTGTTGGCACTGATGTTATATTGCTTAATGGTGTCACCCTATTCACAGCAGACAGTGACATCATCACTGTAGGAAACCACAGGCGTCGCTTCATTTCCCTGGCGTTAAGATGTGGACCTAATATCAAACGCCGCTTATCCTGTCTCTCAGCACAGTCGTTTATCTTGATAAAACTTGTGAGGAAGCAACAACAATGAATATGGCATCAATCTCAGCCAGGGTCAAGCCTAAAGCAGCAAGCACTCAAAGGGACCAAGGCAGCACAATCCTTTAAACGTTAGTTTAATAATAGAAAATGTTTGTAGGTGCATCTGGATTTACTGCTCTACATCAAAAGACACAGGATTTATGTAAAATAGCAGACTGAACACTTTATCATGGCAATTCAAATTGATCATGTTGCTGTGACAACTATGGGTGAAAAGCTTGGTGAGGTAGACTACTGGCAGGGCTACTGCAGTTCATCATCAAGCATTAGCAGCGCGGCCACTACGCCACAATCAACCAGCTGTAGCTCAGTACTTTGTCATGTCTAAGTTGATTTCACTGCAGAAATTTTAAATGCTGGTGTTACAAGGACACCCCGAATGGTACGCGACGCCATTTCATTACTCTTTAAAGATTTAATATTGTTTAACTTTCTAGGAAGATAGAAAAGTAATCTATGTGAACGTCATCTTCTCAGTATAAAGTAAATGGTAGAAGCCAGGAAGAAGACACTAATGTGCGTGTGCAGTGGGCAGCACGACATGGAACCAGGAAGAGAAAAACTTTTATGGCGTATGTGCTGGGTGAGCAGCTTTTATTGGAATTAATGGACACCATCTTGGAACATGACATGCAGTTCTCTTAATAAATTTGTGGTTTGGAGCCAAAAGTAAATTGGTCTATAAATGGTGGTGGTGTCTCTATCGGCATCAAAAACTAATGAGTTCTTTCTTGGCCCATGACTTCTCACCAGACTTCACTGAAATGTGTTCACCAGATTTTGAGATATCCAGCTTACTAACAAACAGACTGGACCAAAAGATCCTTTACAAAGACACTTCAAATGTGACTGACTAAACGGAAAAGTTTCTGCTGGAAAACATGTTTCTCACAGGTGCACAGGAAGAATGCAAATGCGCTCCTGAATCACCTGAGCAGTTCTACCCAGGAAAAAACAAACTCTTTGGATAAAAGCGTCTGCTAAATGCCTAAATGTAATGTAATGTAACATTGTGGTTCATCAAAAGCGTAAACAAATAAATAAATAAATAAAAAAACTTTCTAAATGCACTTCCTGTTTTAGAGTCTTGTTGTGCTGCCGAAGCTTTCAGCCGAGCTCCAGTAATTCCAGCTATCAGTCGCAGCAGCACACGAAGACGGGGGGTGGGGGTGTCACTCAACACCTCGTTAGAATGGAAACTCTACTGTTGTGCTTCCATACAGAGGTTATTTGGCATTCTGTGGCATGTTATAAGCCAGAGGAGCGAAATAAGGGTTTCTATAGGTGTTTGCTGAAAAGGACTTTGAACCCAATATGCAATTTGTTTTTTTGACAAGTTCAACAATATGTGAGAGAAAAAATATGTTTTCAGTCCATTTGAGGCTGGAAATTGAACTTATTTTTGTTTAATTTGTCAAAATTGTAGGAATAAAATACTTATTTATATTTTGTTCATGGTATTAGAATTGCAATGCTTTAATTTGAGTTCATTCCTTTCCTTGACATTTTGCAATCTAATCTAATCTAATTGATACAAGAAAGGCCAGTCACACAGATGTAGGTCTTTTACATTAAATACATTCCTTACATTAAGTAAGTCATTATTTATGATGACATAGCGTATGATGGAAGCAGTAAATAGTAATCGCCATCTAATCTCACACTGAAGGGCAGTCATATCAGACCTACTGTAGCGTCCTCATCAATGTCTCATCAGAAGACAGATCAGCATGTTCACAGCAGCTAAAAAGAATGAGGCAGCAAGTTAGGAGCTATCGCAGACACTGCTGCTAGTGCCCGGAGAAACACACACACACACACACATGGTGAGCAACATACGGTAACGCTGATGATATGTCAGACTTTTGAGGCTCGAGACCGGAGGCTCCCATTAACGTCAATGTTAATAATTAAGACATGACTGCTTTGGGAAAAAAGCTCGGCTGTGCCACTGAGAGGAGAGTGGGAGGAAAGGGACTGGGAGGGGAGACGGAGTGAGAGAAATGGAAACCTGCAGCAGTGACAGGTTTGATTGTGAGAAAGTGAGAAAGTGCCTGAGAGAGAGAAGACTGTGTGAGCGGATACATGTTTGATCCAAGAATCAAGGGACAGCATAAAGCCTCAGGGCTGTGGAAGCCAAGGTTGTAGTTTAGAGCAGTTTAGTTTTGCTGCCGCCGTGTTTCTGTCCCTCCGAGAAACTCGTTCACGTCACCTAATGTTCCCCCACATGAGGCAAACATGTGCAGAAAGAATCTATTCATTCCAACCAGAGAGAGAGGGTCAGATTAAGCGTTTATGTGGTTATTAGGCGCTAATATTTTCCTCTTGAACAGATTACCAAAAGGTTTACACCACCCCTCCCAACCCGACTGATAATGATGCCGGATCGGTTCAGTCTCTTCTGAGTGAGGTGGTTACATGAGGCCTTTTTATTCTGATTGGGTTATTATATGGTAGCGTGCTGCCTGCTGTCGCCGATGAGAGCAGTGAGAGGGAACCAAAACAGTAAAGTTGTGGGCCGAACGGCCTTAACGAGCCGAGGGGAGCTGCAGCGAGGGCTTGACTCAGGCACGGGGGTCTGCATCAGTGGCCTGTGCAGCTGCTATGTTTTGGTCCCCTGGCTGGTCACATGGTGCAGATGACGAGATGTATGGCGGTGGAGGAGGGGGGAGGGAGTTGGAGGGCGGGGGTCTATTTTTGAGCACTGCCATTTTGAAGCATGAACACCCCCACCACCCCGCCATCGCTCCTCTCTTTGCCTCCTCCATCCCGTCCTCTTTTCTTGCCTGGCATCCCATTTCCCTGTGTAATTAGGCTTCTAATTAAGGCTGTGGATGTTGAGAGGATGAATCCTCTCTCTCTCTCTCCCTCTCCCTCTCTCTCCCTCTCCCTCTCCCTCTCCCTCTCCCAAATTCTGGATTTGTATATTTAACATTAAGCTGCGGATTGGTATATTCAGCATGCTTATGAAATTAGCATAATGTCGTAAAAAAGGCAAATATGTGCAAAATATACGTGCATCAGAAAAGGAGAGAAATACTATATATTTCCCCACCACCGAAGGATTACATGGAGGAGGCACAACGAGAAACAGACAGCAGTGGTATTAAAATAGCACAATGAACAGAGTATGGAGGTCGCGGTTGCCTTTACACTTCAGCAGCTTCCAGTTCAAGTCCCAAACCATTTCAAGAAGCATTTCTAGTGTTACATAAATTCACATTATTCATTGCCACAGCACTGAAACTACATTTGAAATAATAATGCTTATGTCAGGACTTATGTTGCAGTGGTGAGACTGAAGTGTTTTTATAGTCATACAACCAGAAGAAGTCACCAGAGATAAAGAACATAATCATAAATGATAAATGGCAGCATTTATATGGTGCTTTTATCTAAAGCGCTTTACTATTTGCAACTCATTAACACACTGACAGCAGGAAGCTGCCATGCAGTGTGCTGGCCATCAATTTGGGGTTAAGCATCTTGCTTAAGAACACCTCAGAAGGAGGTAGGACGAACCACGACCATGATCCAAAAATGAGCAATAAAACATAAAATGGACCTCATCTTCACCTGAATCACAAAACAAATAGAGCCTCATCTCTTCAAGAAAAAAATTAAACCTGCCTGCACACAGAAGTTGTTTTCACATTACGTTACTTTTTTATGAGACAATATGGTCGTAATTTAGGTTTGTATCAGACATCAACAGACCCTCTTTTCTCATACACGAGGAACAATTTGCACCGAGCATCACAAACATTACACGACCACTTATTTTGAAAAGTATGAAATGACTGAAACATATGAAATAAACCCTTCATGTCCATTCAGGGATGGTGAAGCAAAATGTTCCAATTAGCGGGCATTCAAACCATAAACAGGTGGGGGCCTGTTGTTTCAGGTATCGGGGAGACATAAACTCTAGTTATAAACTATAACACAAGGTTTTTACAACTCTTATACAACTTTTATCTTATCTTATTTTTGTCACATTGATTGCCAGCTAAACAGTACAAATACAGCACTCACATTACATAGTTAACTACCAGGAACGTGTGCTTGCACGTGTTTGGCCAACACAGCTTTCTACTGCTGACAGCAGTAGAAAATGAGGTGTCAGCAGCTGTATATATTAAAAAGTAGCTGTGAGGAGTAGAAAGAGCAGCCTTAAAGCAGACAGCCCAGCAGGCTGTCTTGTATCCTGAGTGGGCCTCTGCTGACATGTCCTTGAGCAAGACACTGTGTCCCTGCTACCTCCAGCAGCGGTGTTCAGCAGCTGACCCTGCACTCTGACCTGAGGATACCAAAGACAGAACGTCCCCATCTAAATCAGAAAAGGTCGGAGTTTTCACACGCACCAACTTCCAACCTGAAATAATATGTCCCAATTCAGTTGTTTACTGACCACTTCTAGTATGAATCAACAGAAGGGTGAAGAGGCTGCCGTTTGTTTTTATGCCCCACTCTCACACTTCAGATTGGCTGTAAAAAGCTCTAACAAGCAGCTGAAAATGTGAATTTACTGACATTCACCTTGTTTACTGCCGTTTGATTCCTTCCTGCCATCCTACACCTGCGAATCGTCAAGGACAGGGTGCTAATCAGGGCTGAGGATGAGTATGGTAGGTATGTGGACTCGGGTGGAGGTTGTCCATCCATCATATGGATATTTATACTCCCGTTCCCACCTGTCAATTAGTTCAAGGGCCCATCATGCAGACAGCCACTGTCAGTCACACGGAAGCCAACCGGGCGACGAGTGACAACACACGGGGAATGTGCATGCAGAGTGGATACATGTGTATGCACTGCAGGTGGTTGTGAGGAGTGCAAACAGATGGATGGATGGTGCATATGGATTGGATGTTGCGTGGGCTTTAAGTGTGTGAGTGAGTGTTTGTGGGGCTGGTGGGCGTAAGCATGAGTGGTCGTTGGGTAAGTATTTGTTTTGTGTGTTCATGTAGTTAGATGATCCATTTGTGCATGTGTGTGTATTAATGCAGTACAGGGTGTGAAACAGCTGATGGGTTCACATTTAAAGCGTGACCATGAATGTGTGGGAGAAGCAATGAAGGCTAAGTGGCCTGCCAACACGGCCAGCTGCCTTTCACATTCAAATCACACATATCACCGTCTTTACATGATCCACTCCTTCATTCTCTGGCTGTCTTCTAAACCCCTTTTGTTGCCTTCTTGTTTGTCATGTCAAAACAGCAACACAAACATTCACAGCATTTCAGCCTCGTCTAGGTCACAAGGCGTTGACTAGAAGAAATAGGCCTATTGATTGTATAGAGAGCAGGCATGTGAATGTTTTTTCTAGTCTTTGTGGCCCTGAGTTGAGCCTGTCAGGTAACACAAGGCATTGCAGACAAAACACGGTTACGTTAATCTTTATGTACACAGGGTAAAGGTAAGGCTTAGTTCCATAGGAGGGGAAATGTCTGACAACACTCACAAGAGAGGCAGGATGGGTACGCAGCCAGAGATGAAGCTCTTCCTGTGAGGCGTGACTGATGGCAAGAACGCCCCGAAACATGAATGATCCTGGTTCAGTTTGTGGTCTGTTAGCAGTGTCATGTGCCTAATGACCACTAGAGGGCAGATAGGGTAACAGTGAGTAACAAAACCTATTTACGATCGCCAATTTCACAGAAACTTAACGAGCCTTTCACTACTTTTAATTCTGTATTACATTTTAAGGAATACAGTTCATATAGTGGCATACAGTGAACATACTTTAGAGAAATACCAACTATTTGATGTCCCTGTACACTTAAAGAAAAAGTCAAGCAAGTGGATACTGTGTACGTATGAACTGTGAGGTCAGACGTTTTCAGGCTGACAGTAACCTGCATGCTAACGGGAAAAGTTAACTTAAGATCATCCTGCTAAAAAAGTTGCACTGGGCTCAATGTTTGCTGCAACTCAGTACGTTATCTGGCAACGCACTGTAACAGACAGTCAGAGTAACTAATTCGTTAATTAGTAGTGAACGCTTATTTTAATTATCAATTAATATGCCAATTCTTTTAGTTTGTAAATAAATGACAAAGAAAAGCAGCAAATCAACACATTTAAGAAGCTGAAACCAGCAAATGTTTGACAGTTTTGCTTTAAAAAAATGACTGAAACGATACATTTTCTTTCGATCCAATAATCAATTGATTGACTAATCGTTGCAGCTCCAAATAGATCTATCAGTTTGAAGGCTTATCAGATGCCAAAGCACTGCACAGTGGCTTATAATACTATTGGGAAGGATTTAACAACTCTGGAAAGGAAACACAGCGACAATCATTTTATCTTTTATCACTGCAAAGACCACGAGGCAAGTGGTCCAAGTGCAGTTCACTGTTTACAAATGAATCCACCAGGAATGTGTGTGTTTTTAATTGGTGCCTTGATGGATGACTTGTCTGTCTGAACTCCACCCAAAGGCTGCAGCTCCCCTTTTCTTTACACAATACTTTGTATTGCCTCAACATGCTACATGCTACTGAGCGTGTTTCCATCTTGGGGAGGGCTAAGTGGTCCATTACACAGTATGTCAAAATTAAGTGGCATTTACCTCTGGATAAAAATAACTGCACATCAGTCTCGCACAAGCATCTCACAGACATCATGAGGTAGGGTGAGTTATAACAGTGTGCAGGCGTTACTCTTTGCATTGAATCAATCAAACACAGCCGTCTCTAGTGTCTTCCAGCACACAGTGATGGAGTATAAAATGAGTCTGGTGTGTTGCTATGTTGTCTGGCAGTGGAGGTGCTGCCACCCTCTATGATTTACAATGGCGCTGCACAATGTTCATGTGGAGCAGACGTGAGCGCGGCCCAGCTGAGTCTTTGGGTTGTACGGTGAACTGAAAGAAAGAGGAAGGCACACACTGCAGGTGGGTGAGTTACTTCTGTTACCAGCCCCCTGAAACTCCAACCTTTTAGCTTCTCATTCCTGCAGCTTTCTCATTCATGGGGTCATGAATGGCTATGAAGGGCAATCACAAAGACAGGGTTAAAAATGTAGCTCATGGATATTCAACACCGATTCAAAATATCATTTTGCATTTAACAAATATTGATGGAGGAAAAAAAGTTAAAAAAAAGCCAAGAATCACAACTGACTGTCATGACTTCATATTTATTGTATATGTTCCTTTGCTTGTATTTTCTGTCAATGCTGCTTTCAAATTGAGAACATGCCTTCCCCGAGAAAAAGGCTTGTGACGTTTGTCGTGGAACAACAACATGGCTGCTGTCTGTGGAGCCTGCGGTATCACATATGTGGGCTGTTTTAACTAGTCCTCTGTGTCCCAGTTTAATTAGAGAGAAGCCAATAAGCACGCAACTTCACACTGTGTTTACAGCACCATAAAAGACAAAGCTTTTTCTCTCTGTCACTGATGGGTTCAGTTGTAATGAGTCCTGCTTTACATTTGTCCTCAAATGGAGGAATAACCAATTACACTCTGACCAGACCATTTTCTCTCCCAATTTGTTAAACCAAACCTCTGAGTTCTAACGAAACAGCAGACACCATAACAATGTAAAAGTTTACAACAGCAAATTAGTTAACTGTATTAAAAGCTAGTCTGGAGATCTTGAATACATGCAAGATGGAAACAGTGTGTAAAACGGTGAATTTAACAGCTCTCAGTGGTAGTTTTACAGCTCGACTCGCCCATGAGAGAAAACCTCTAGACACTTGCCCACAAAGATGCGGTGCTTCAATCCTTGTAAACGCCTATAAGCACAGTGGGTGGGCCCAGGTAAAAGGCTACAATGAGAGTGTGTGATAGAGCATGGAGGATCATTAAATTACAGTGGAGGAGTGCATGATATGATGCAATTTTATTCATTAGTGGTCTGATGGATGGTCAGCTGCCTGTGATTAGGAGGGGTAAACAGCAGCTGTTCACTGGAGTGGAAGTTGTTCCGCCGGGGAAGGTCATAACTCTGTCGACACTGGGGAGAAATAGAGGCTGCAGCTCAGGACAGGATGCTGCTGATTCATGGGTAGAAACAGGAGTTTAACTGCCTGACCTGACTACATTCACAAGTGCAGTGATTCCCAACAAGTGTACCTGTACTAGAGGGGGTACTTCTGCAGCTGCCAAAGGAAGATTTGTAAAAGAGAGAACAAAACCCTGAAATTTCAATTTTTAAATATATAAATATGTTAAGTCCGATGTAACACCTGAACGTTACGTGTTGAGTGCATGAAAACTAGTTAGCAAGCAAGCAGAGAAGTCAGCAGGTATAAACATTTGAAATAGTTAGCTAAAAGTAATGAACAGTCTGTTTAAATAGTTAACAGCTAGCTAAAGATAATGAATAAACATTTGAAAGTGTTTGCTAAAAGTAATGGATAAATGGCTGAAACGTCAATCCATGTGGTAATAGTACAAACGAGAGCTTGACCAAACCATCTAAACACTGACAGTTCAATTGTGTGAAAACAGTATCGTAGCCTGATAAAATCCACTTTTATAATCATTTAATGAATTCAAGATTTAAAAGTGTTAAATAATATCCTGTTTAAAATAAATTCAACATGACAGGTGGTATTGATGAAGGGATCCGTGAGTTCATCATGCAGCGCTGTGGAACTGGCAAAAAAGGATGGGAACTGGTGGTTTGATCGTGCATTGATCCAAGGTTTGATCTCCGCTCTTTCTCTACAGTTCTGTGGGGATTTGAGTTTGATCTGATGATAGAAAGGCTGAACTTTGCACTAAACGGCACAAGCGTGTTCAGGTTAGCGTACAAAGGAAAGGTCGCTGCCGGAAGCCCTGGAGGGAAGCTGGACAGGTTGGTGGTTCAAGCAGACGGAGCATGAGGCCGAGGATCAGAGGCCTTGCAGGATGAAGCACCAGATGGTTGACGAGGAAGCTGCTTGACATGTATTAACGTTCATCCAGGTGCACAGAGAGAAAGAGACTAAGTAGAAAGGGCGGCTTCTTTCATTTCTTCAGCTGAGGCGCTCAATGTATGCATGAGCAGTGCAATCTGTTCAAAAGTCATTATATTCTTCTATTCATGAGTAGCCAGGCAGAAGCCAAGATACAGGATTACAGAGTCTCTCAGGTTGAAAGAATATATTCATTGTGATAGAGACGGTATGGTTTACTGTTTGCTAAGGCTAGAAACCGCCAGCTAATCTTTCAAAAAGTGAAATATTTCACCATCATTACCTTCTCATTCAACTGTTTGTCAGTGAAATAACCCGAAAATATAAAACTATACTGCAGGTACATTGCTCCCAGGGCTGCCACAAACAATTATTTTCATTATCAACAAATCTTCTGATACTTTTCACATTTTGTCTTTTTACATTTCTTGTCTGTAAGAAAATAGCGAAAAGCGCCCAGAGACAAAAGTGACTTCTTCAAATAGCTTGTTTTGTCTGAACAACAGTCCAAAACCCAAAGACATTAATTTTACTAACATAGAAGACCGACCAGCTTGAATCTGTGATTTTTTTGCTTAAAAAGGAACAGCTTGACGTTTTCAGTAATACGCTTATTTCGCTTTCTTTTGAGAGTTCGATGAGAAGATTGATCTCTGAGCTTTAAAAAGGTGCTGGCAGACGGAGTTACCTTTGGACAGAGCCAGGCTAGCTGTTTCCCCATGTTGAAAGTTTTTATGCTAAGCTAGTATATAAACCATTTTATCTGACCTGTCTGCTGTGTTTTTCGGAAGCTGTAAACATCGTCACATTAGCTTTTATCCGGCATTTTATTATTATATCTATAACAACATTCATTAATGAGTAAAATTACATGGTGCCAAAGTTGGAATATAAGACAATACAGACATGCGTAGTGCAAACAGAAAATTGACATCATGTCTATGCCAAATAGTATGTAAATATCATAACCATGAATACTAATAATAATACTAATACTAATAATGGTAGAAACCATTTCCAGCAACCGCTTCTTTACAGTGTATTCACTAATGAACAGAAAACATCACATTCACACTAAAACAAGACACTGGCTCCAAGCATGAATGAATGAGTCATTTTGTGAATTACACATTTTAAATAATCACCCTTTAAGACAAAACAACAAATTAAGTCAGAGTTGGCAAGTGCACTTGCCCAAGTCAAAAAGGAACAGAAATGGTGGAAACAACCAATAAGAAGTCCCACGACAGAACAAGGCAGAGAGGGGAAACTTGCAACAAAAAACTAATAAAAATAGGTTTTGAGAGAAAAAACTAGGACGATTAATACATGCCAGCTGGGAGGGAGATTTTTTCTATTTTCCACTGTGTGAAGGTTTCATTTAGCTCAGTGGGTGTTTTTCAAAGGGCAAACGGCCATCCTAAAACCAGAATAGATGTGTGAAGATGCTATGTTTTGGGTTCAGTAAAGACTGACACTTCCCATCTGACAGCCTACCTTCCAAAGTCCTTGATGTTACATAAAGGACATGCATGTTGCACAAAAGAGACGTGCCACTGTTTGTTTTAAAAGTTATTCTGAGGCACAACAAGCTGATTCCTGAAAGCAGGAAGAATCAAAATGAACAGTGTTTTTTTTTTACAGAGGTATCATGGAGAAACCCCATGGCTTCTTTGCACGTGACAGCACTTATCAGAGACTCTTTAAATGTCAGGAAAGTTAGGAGAATACATTCAGAACATGTCTAGCTTTTCTAGAGACCTTTCAGCGCAGTAGATGAGCCCCTCCTGTCATCCCTGTTCTTTCAGATTCAATGTGGGCACCCCCACACTCCACCCCAGCATGATGGAGGACTGATGCTTTCAGTGTTCAGGGGCTATAACACAGAGCGACTGCTGGGTGGCGCAGATCAGATACAGCTGTGCAAGAAATGCGTCGAGTTTGAGTTTCAGCTGAGATCTGGCAGACAGATACAAGGAAATTGTCCTTTTACTCACCGTTAGCTGTGACTGTAATTGACCACCCTCTATTTTAACTGCATCATCCACTCATTATATTTATGGACGTTTGAAGGGTTTACAAGCAATCTGGTCCACATGGTGCTGGGGACGAGTAACATGCAGGGATGAAGAATGAAACCAACATTATCAGCAAGAATTATATATTAAAATATCAAAAGACATTTTTATCCTAGAATACTTTAAATAATTCATTTGAATATAACATATTCCAAATTTACTTTAATCAACTTTCAGTGGTAAAATTGAATGTGTACTTTCTGTGATAATTCTCAACTGGCGTCACTGTACAGGTGTGGGGCTGTTTGTGCGAAGTGTATCCTACTTGCATGTATTGCTGTTTATTTCACCAACTCATCCACTTCTCTGAATAAACTAAAAGAAGAAACCACTTGGCTGTCACAGGTGATAATGCACCAGTCAAACTGTCAGGCGGTGTGTTCACACAACACACACACACACACACACACACACAGGATGCAACACCAAACAACAGAATAGTAGCAGACAGGTAGCAAAAGTAGAGAAGTACAATAAGATTGAGAGTACAGAGAAATACATATTGCGCTCTTACATTAACGTATGATTTACCTCAGCAGTTTAAAGTGGGATTATTTGTAAATGCCTTACTGAACCATTGTCAGAGAAAACGGATAAAGAATCGCGGAGCGCTGCAATCCACTGAGAGCACATGGGAGCTGCAGAAAACAAATACGCAGAATTTATAGTTTGAGGATTAGATCTAAATATAAGTTATGAATAAAATCTCTCATTAAAAATATATTTAATTCTCCCATAAAACCAATAACGACGGTTGGTTTTCCATCTCCCTGCAAAGTGCCAAGAGCAATAATTCTACTCCACGATCCTCACCACCGCAGCCCCGGCTAAGATATAAATTACTTTGACAAATATTTTTCCTAAAACCTCACTAGCCATACGCATGTAGAATCCAGATCCAGAGGAGCAGGAGCATGACTTAATCGCTGTGACAAGCCAGTCTGATGGAGCATCCAACACAGAGCTGAAACCCAGAGGTTTTCATCAATGCACTATCAATATACATCAAAGTACAGAACTAAACACCTAACTTCGAAATATATATTTTTAAAAAACGGGAAAAACACATTTTGTGGAGAAAAGTGCATCATCGAAAGCCTCTCAGTTTACAATGCTCCTTTCCAGAGAACACACAGATGGTGACATATTTCTCATTTACTATTCAAAACATTTGAGCCTGATATGTGATCACAACACTAATCTTTTCTCTCTGCAGGGAGGCCAGCCTATTAAAAGCCCGGGTGGGTAATATGACCAATGCAGTGCAGTCATTTCAGCCACTCTGTTATTCCAACAAGCAGCTGTTGTATGTTGCTATCCCCCCCCCCCCCCCAAACACCACCCTTCTTCCCGTCCCGTCCCACCCCCCCGACATACGAGTTGGCATGCTGTGGGGTCAAGCTTATTTTGTAAAGACACACACTTCCAAGTTGATTTGTCAAGCGACAGGCAGACATGACTTGGCAAACAAAAGCGATGGGCAGTAGCTCAAGACTCGATTCAACAGACTTGGGATAGTAACCGACATTCAAGCTGCTGCGAGATTCCTCGTGATTTACGGGCCGGATACGAGTTTCCTCACGCACAGTTGGTAACACGGCCCACATCTGTTGTGCTTGATTGTGAGTGGGCATGATTAGACCCTGGGTCTCAGAACATTAAGTACAGTACAGCTGAGATTGTACCGTATGTAAAAATACTAATGTTGAACCCCTGTGGACTCATTCTCCCTTACAGTCTATGAGACGCTGATTGATAATGACACACCAGCTGGTCGGAAACACACTACACACTTGGAGACATTAACATTGCTGCTACTTCTCTCTCTCTCACGGTCACATACACGCACGCATTCTTTATACCCTTCAGAGCAGCAACTGTCCTGTAATACCAGCACACAAATACACACGTATTGCACTGGTTTTAGATACTGGTGTGATCGTATCTCCTCGTCTGCAGCTCCCGTCAGAGCTCCTCAAGAGGGAAGGAACCAGGCCAGAGTAAACACCGCCCCCCTACCCCCAGCTTTGATGAAGAGGTGAGAACAACAAGTATCATTTTACTCACGAGGTACAATCAACGTGGAAGAATCTGTCTCTGTGATATATGATGCATCTAACAAATGTGCAAATGACTGGAGACATTTTAAGAAGTTCAGTCATGAGGCAAACCTGGATAAAGATTTATTATTATTTCCCTTATTGAACCCGGAGCTGTCAAGCCAAGACTTATATCTCCACTAGATATGTTTACCATTTAAAGAACAGTTTGATAGTGGAGGAAATACACTTATTTGGCCTTTTGAGTTAGAGGAGAAGATTGATACCACTCCATATGTATGATAAATATGAAGCGATTAGCTGAGCTTAGCACAAAGACTAAACAGAGAGAATTAGCTTGGAACTGTCTAAAGGTAAGAAAATCTGCATGGTATTTTTCACTTTTTGTACAAATTAAACTAATAAGATATACTGTGTTCATGAGGGATCTTTAAAAAAGGGCTGGTACACTGTAACCTCTGGACAGAACCAAGCTGTTTCCACACCAAGCTAAACTACACTTTAGATAAATTAGATATAATGTGTTAATTAGTGGGCTTAGGAGGTGCTGGAAGGTGTACTGACTTACTCTTGGAGAGAGCCTGGCTAGCGGTTTCCCCCCCTTTCTCCAGTCTTTATGTGAAGCTTGAAGGTGTGGTGGCTGACAGGTACAGCTGTGTACTTATCAACCAGAAGGTCATGGGTTCAACCCCTGACTACCCTGATCACCTCCTCACATGTAAGTCGCTTTGGATAAAAGCGTCTGCTAAATGTAATGTAATAAAAGCTTTGCTAACGCTCTACTGGCTGTGGCTTCATACGGCCTATACAGACATAAGAGAGGTGCCTCTGCAAGAAATTTGCATTTTTCTTGTAGTGACAAATGTTCGGGGGAGTATCACCCGACTCTTTTTAGCTTCTTTTACTTCATCGTTTTGGTGGTCAGCACATTCACTGTCGGGTTGGGAGTCACTGTTCTCCTCAACCTTGTTTCCAGATGCAGTAAAAAAGCTTGCTTCTCTTTTTCTGATGCACCTGCTCTTTGGACACCGATGTATTCGGCCTTTACGGAGCTCTTAGATAGATCGGGTTTGACAGTTTGTGATGTTGTGATGTTTGTGTATGTGATTTTTCTTCAGGTTTTAAGTCCACTTACAAAAGACGCGTACTCAATATATTTCAGATATACTGTAATATCTTTATGAAAGGGATCTGTAGGATCTGACATAAGACTACTGATGGATAAACATGGATGGACACACATACACACACACACACACACACACACACACAAACACAACCAGAGGCATGAAAATAAAAACTGTTCAGAAATGGTGGAGGCACACGAAGACCTCTTCATGTCAGCTGCATGTGTGTGATCTCTTCCTCCTTCAGCCCCCGCCCCCGGCCTCAAACACGCACACACACACCACTCTCAGTATCTAGATGACAGAGGACTTCGCCCGAGGTGACCTCGGGAGCAAACTTAACCACTAATGTGTTCTGACAAGTCAACTACAAGAAAGTGCTAACAGAGCAATGTAACGGTTAAAACCAGCAGGGCGTTCATTCATACCTCAGCACTTTAACTTCCATCCTGAAACCCAGCTGACCGCTTTCCAGTCCATGTTGTGCAATTTTGATAGGACAAATAAGAGACTTCATTAGCCACGGCTGCGCGGGACTGTAAGCCTTGAAATAGTTCTGGGGACTTTTAGTGGTTCAGTACACTTCATTATGTGATCATAATTATCGGGAAATATTCTGTTCAAACAGAAAATATGGCTCCCTCTCACAGAACCCAGGCGCAGAAATGAGTTGACCCCTGATACTTGTGACTCTTCAATCATAAAACACCAGCCTTAGAGAGGCCGGGCTCGGGCCGAAGAACACAAATGTCACAAAATGACTGATTTCATGACGTTGACAAGACGGCTCGAGACCTGAACATTACCTGGTGATCTTGACAAACACATACTGTGTTCTGTTTTGCCTCCAAGCTGGCCGTTAGTTTTGGAGTTGAGTGAGGTTGCCCTTTACACAAGTTCCCACACTGAGATTTATATGCTCCCAAACAGAGGGGCTGTGTATGGGCACACTGCTGCATGGCGTAACGGGGGACAAGGCTGACATCCATCCCTGTATGTCTGAACACACACATAAAAACATGGACTGGAAATGAAGGCCACGGAGCTGTAGTGTATTTGCAGGGGGGGGTTAGAGGGTACGAGAGGGGCAAAGCAATAATAGTTGTTTATGTCATAACATGTAGTGCAAACAAGCCCCTCAGGTTTACACGGCCTGCACTAGTATGCAAGTCCACGTCATGAACACACATACAAATTCATACAAAGTCATTTGTGTGCATCAGCTAAAAGTGTCTAGAAGAACTGCGTTAATGCAACAGGAAACAAGAAACAATGAAGGCATCACAAGACAGAAGCCTACAACCGTCTGTCCTTCCTCCTTTTCCAATGTTCTTCTTCCCAGCGTGGAGGCACATTACACAATGCGGTCAGGCTGGCTGGTTTGCTGGCTGGCTGGCTGGCTGGTTACCCAGCTGCAGTGCTGTCCCTGCGGGTAAGACAGGGAGGTCAGAGGGCCTCTGGCCTGTCACCAACTACGCTGCAGCCTTACCAGGCTCGTGCCAAGCAGAGTGCCAGAAGCATGGCCTGGTGCTGCATCTCCCTGATGTGCTGCCACAACCCCCAATCTTCAGCGTGCTCGCCCTGGCTGTGAATGTGGATGGTGGTAAATCCTTTGTCCTTGCATTAAACCCCACCGCCACCACCCCCACCTCCCTACATTATGACTACTGTAGTGTGTAGCCTACGTCACACTAGAACGAGGCACAGTGGTGCTATCTTGGAACCAAGACTGTCTTTCCTGAGGCATTTAGATACTGTGGGTCTTTTGACGTTTGCTGCAATATCAGTTCATATGCAATATGTGTGTTTGACTTATTTAACAATAGAAGTGGAAATCAAAATGACACTCCTTCCTGGAGAGCAATGCAAATCACAGAAAGCTGAAATGCAGAAACTTAAGCAACTGTATTAGATATTAGATCCGGTCAGTGGGGGATGTTCAGGGTTAGCGCTGTCATTCCCACAGGGACATGAACACTAAACTAGTTGCTGCATGCCTAAATATAGCATGGTAGCAGTGGCTAGGGCATGGCTTGTACCAGCCATGACTAACTGCTGGCCACGGTGGCACAGCAGTGACAGCATGGCCAGCAGGGGTGACACCTTCAGAGCATGACAGGAACGCACACGCAGGCAGGAGCGCTCGCTCCAGTTTATTTCTGTTTGCTCACTGAAACCCACCCAAGACGTCATCTTGCGCAAGCTCAAGAAGGCAGCATCGATCGCTATGGCAACACAGAACCGCTCAAAATTGCCCTTTTCCCTTCGGGACTTCTCAGGCGCTTTGAGGGGCTGCTGGTGTCGCTTATGTAAAAACATATTAGGAGGCTGACTCTGTGTGCGTGTGTGTTTGTGTGTTTTGCATGAGGCTCGCTCTGATGCACCTCAGCAGATAAACCCAGTTATTAAGCCCATCAGTCGAATCTGCCTGTGTAACCCTCCATATCAGATGAACTGTTACTAGTCAAACCGCCTGCCTCATCATGTACTCCCCTCAGAGCAGACACCTGCCAGCACTTTTGTGCTTAAGGCTCAGAGATCAGGGACGACTGAACAATCCAAACCAGTCAGAGAGACAAAGCTGCGACAGGTCATACTGTTTGTTTCCGCTTTTTGTTCGAGAGATACAACGCTAACATAGGCAAACAAGCAGCAGCGTCTACAGACCACAGGGTGCGAGATGAAGGGAGGATAAGTGGGAAGAGGGCATGAGGACTGGTGATGTACTCACAGCTGAGATATAGGCCATTGTGGTGTAATGCCTCTCCATTTCTGTGAGATTGTGTTTTTCTTGGAAGAGAGAGAGAAGACCAGATGAGAGGAGAACGAAGACAGCACTGGATCAGTGGAGGTACTGCAGTACATATGAAGGGGTGTGGAAAAGAAGAGGCAATAAGGAGAAACGGTACAAGCAGACGAGAAAAAAGCTTTTCTCACACTGAAAGTGACTCACTCAGTCCTTTGTCACACAGACTACAACCTGTGAAAAGACTAACTGGCACAATCAGCCAAAAGAAACCTACTCATCAGAAAGTGAGACTCAAGGGCCAGCCAGGTGGAAATACCCTCACCCACGATTGCAAGTTCAATTCCCAGCTGCAGCCTGGAGTCAAATGTTAGTCTACACTATCTGGTAGGTAGCTGAGCATTCAACATTTGTGGGAAACGGTATATTAAAAAACTCCAGATGTCACCGTGCCTGCTCGCTGTGGGAGGCGTTAAAGCAAGGCAGCATTTGCAAAGAAGGCAAACGGGTGCTGTGTAGTTCTCTTATGTGCTCCAGATGTATGTGTACAGGCGTGCCGTGTACCAAGGCCTTAGTCTTTTGTGTTTACAGAAAGGCCATCTCTGAAAACACAGCAAGGGAAACTCCCTCTCAGTAAAGGCAGGACTGAAACACGATACCTACAGCAGGCGAGCCGCATCAACTGTGTCCATCAAACAGGCGCCGTGATTAACCTATTGATGCAACACGTACATGTTGAGTATCACACTAAATGTGTTTCACTATATATACACATTTGAGTGCACTGCAAAGACCAACTTCTGGAAACCTAAAAGAGAATCTCTGGTATTTTTAAAAACGTGGGCTCTATTTTTACATACTTTAAGCACTAAATGACTAATAGTTGTGGTTAGTTTTTTTTTTACCAGAAACACCGTCGTCTTCCTGCAACAACTCATTTTGTCATTTAGACCCAACATTTGGGGCCCAGGTTTCTCATAAGTACTTGGGGGATGGGTAATGTGTCACGGTGAACATTTATTTGCCTTTATGTTCTTTGTCAAAGTTATGTTAATGTGTATGCTCGCTGTTCGGCAGCCGACTCTGAGCCTTTGAATGTGGGAGCATCCTTGAATCCACCAAAAGGAAGAGTTTTGCATTTAAACATGACAGCAGTTTCTGCAAGTTCATTACATTACGTTTCATTTAAGCATTTAGCAGACGCTTTTATCCAAAGCGACTTCCAAATCAGGTGCAACTTGGGGTTCAGTGTCTTGCTCAAAGACACTTCGACACATGAACAGGAGGAGCCGGGAATCGAATTACCGTATAGTAGCAGCAGGAACAGAAACCAACCAAAGCAGGAACTTCAAGTTTAAACTTAAATCTTTAAAAGTTATGGTTTGCTATGGAAAATGGTAAAGTAAAATATACAGAAAAGGGCTAAAACATGCAAAACCACAATGCTTGAACACATGATGACATTATAAAGTATCACATCATTACAAGTAAATGCATAAACCACCATCAAAACAATTTACCATAACCACAAATTCTGTCCTTCCACGTCTGAATCAGACTTTTACTTCTTCTCATACGGTCACAGACAAGTTCACAGCACTAATGCAACACGTATCACCCCTTAGCTGACGCAGCATCAGGCAACCACATCTCTGCCACTGCGCTGATCAAATAAGCAAGTTTCTCTTCCACACGTGCAAATTTGAGCTCAGCTCTCGCTGTTTGTAGGTAGCCATTTACCATTGAGACACACTTACTCAAAAAAACAGTGGACCCTGACTACGTGTCACACAAGTGAAGAACACGTGCACTAGGTGAATGGAAAACGGGCATTTATATGAATCTACAGAGAGGGGTTTCTGAGTTGAATCTACGGCAGTACTGGGTACTTATTCCACACCAGAGGGCTTAAGCCTCTCAAAGAGATAATAAAAGAGGGGGTTAACAGGAAAAACAGATATACAAGTGACAGAATTTCAATGGCTAGAATATAAACGATAGCTCAAAATATAATATATAACAGCACTGGGATTTAGAACAGCGTCTGATTAGTCATTCAGATGTCTACTAAATATTTTATTGTGTCTGTTGGCTTCAAATACCCAATAATGCCCATCAAACAGAGCTTTCAGGATTAGCCAGCATCCTTTACTGCAGCCTGTAAATTCAAGTATTCCAACAATAAACCGACTGATAGATATTTAACTAGGGAGAGCAGCGAGTTCATGTCACCACTCCGTGCCCTCTCGGTAGAGCAGCGGGCCAGTCCAAAAAACTGATGTGGAGGAACACACACACACACACACACACACACACACTTTCCTTCCCCATACATACTTCCAAGGATAAAAGCTTGTTAATCCAGAGGTGAGATGAATGGCTGCACTGTGTGTGTGTGTGTGTGTGTGTGTGTAAGCAGGAAGGAGGGCAGGCTGAGACCCCAGGCGCAACTGAGCTCAGCACAAAGACTGGCTCAGTGCTGCTGCTGTCACACACAGGCAATGGATACAAATATACATGTATGCAGGAGCCATACAGTATACATGCAAATGCGACAGCGGAGGAGTTAAAGAGCACATGTGAGCAAGATATTAGCCTTTAGCTAGATATCACTGTCCATTGTGAAAGTTACAGGGTCAAATGGTAACATTGCCTTCCCTCCGAGGATCCACAGCAACTTCACCACTGGCTTTTATTTTGAAAATCAAAACATTAGACCCTGATGTTGTAAGTTCTTCATGTGACAGTTTTAAAGAAGTAATTTCACCTGAAGGTGGTAGAAAGTGGAACACGGTTGAAGGTGAAATATCACTTTAAGCATCGAAGCCAATGAGGATGTGCTGTGTGGGCATGTCAAACAGAGGATAAGCGAACGCAGCGGGGTCAGGCTCGTAAGCGTATTTGCTGCTCTGACCTGTTCCTGATGTGTCGGCTCAGACGTGTCAGATAAGGAGAAGAGTTTCTTTATTTATTTTTATTGCCACCTGAAAGCAGTGGATGGTGAAATTTTACTTCTGAGTTGTCCAAACATCCTTCAACTGCTCAAGCAAAACAGCTTGGCTAAACATTGTATCAAACACAATGAGGAAGCATATGCACGCACACGCACATGCACACAAAGGACTTTACCTTGACCTTACCACAGAATCAACACTTTGAATACCTGATTTACAGTTGATAAAAGGATATTTTATGAAAACAAGAGGATTGTATTTAAAAACGATTATAATACGTGCCTAATATAATGGCTTGTTTAAAACATAAATAATACTCCAGAATATGATGTTCTCTAAAGTCATGTTTGCATATTATATACGAGTGCCAATCTGGGCAAGAATGGTTTAATTTTTGGATTACAGTGATTGTTTAAAAGGTGTATTAATCAGTCTTTTGGCCACTTGGAGGCTCAACGAATTTATGTCCAATACTAATTAACTCCTGAGGAAATGTTGAACTTTTTAGCTCCAGTATGTTCACCTGCTGGTCGCCAACAGTGTGTGTCTGCTGTTACACTCAGTGAATCAAAACAGTAACAGCGTGGACCATTAAAACCCCGAACAATGGGCTGAAGGAGCCTCAAATGCTCACAAGCATCTTTCACATTACACACAGTCATCTGATTTATTGTTATTAGTTCAAATTAAAGTGACCTACAGTGATATTCCAAAAGCAAAAGGTCACTACAAACTGTAACAAATCTTTTTCCCCCTCCATCTGCTTATTGTTTGTCCGGCTGCAGCTTTACTGTGTTGCATTACTCTCACTGCTGTCATAGAGGCATTTTTGGATGCACAAGGAAGCCGTTTTCTCAGCAGAAAATCTCTAACAACACGCACAGTTAGTGACTAGTGAGGTGTTAGTTGGTAGAGACTACAGTAGAGACCAAAGAAGAAGCTAAAAGAGAGTGAACACAGGTGACCAGAAACAGGACTCCAAATGAATGCTAATGTGCAAAGGTTGCGTTGACAACTTGCAGCGTATTTAAGGATTTGATTGTATTCAGATTTTTGCTACTATTTGAAAGAATATGAAGAAATCAAGCATTCAAAGAACTACTATTCTTGATTGAGCTTATTTTCGTATCTGTCGGCCAAACACTGATGATTACATGATATGACATTGAAATAACTGTGGACCATTTAAAGACACAGTTGGCTCAGGTTTCATTTTAAAACAATATGTTTGTATCACAAATCAGGACAGCAGGGGAGAAGAACACCCACTCCTTCTTAATGATGATGATGATGATAATTTGCCATTTCCCTCAGAGACATTCTAGTGTCAATTATTTAGTCTAGACTACAGTCAATTTTTTGTCTGATGTGGGTATCAGGAAGCACCCTCCAACGCAACCACCTAAAGGCAACACCCGCTCATACCGTTCAGTATTCAAACTGGTAATACAACAGGACATCCCCAAATGATTGGGTGGGTAAAAAGTGAAGGGGAGCCCCAAAGCAAAATCTCAGCCTGGGCCTTCATAAGGGCTACGGCTGGCCCTGGTGGGTACGGCCTCCTCTCTGAATTTGAGGGTGCGGCTGTGGCGCAGGTCGGGCATGTTGTCCATCAATTGTAGGCTTGGCGGAGTGTCTTTGAGAAAGTCACTAAACCCCCAGTTGCTCCTGATTTGAAAGTCGCTTTGGATAAAAGCGTCTGCTAAATGCCGTAATGTAATGTAATGTAATTTCAGTAAAGTTCTGTTTGTTACTTCTTTAAGCAAACTGGTTCATAAACAGCAGTTGAATGAAAATCTGGTTTAAATAAACATTTATAAATTAGGTTTTTAATAGCAGTAGATGGGAACCTCAACTAGCTTCATCATCAGCTGCACAGAAATACCATCTAATTTACCATCTAAAATCTGCAACAATTGTCATATCAGCAGATCGGTGCTACTTTCAAGGCCACTAACCATCCTAACGGCACTCCTCACAGGAGAGAGCGCAGAGGGCCGAGCAAAAGTTCAGTCCCTCCATTTCTCCAGCTCAAGCTCGCTGCCACAGGGATGAAAGAAGATTATTCACCAAGTCCCTGCCATCCAACCGTGCGTTGCTAACGTTCAGGAGCGCTCATGTGGAGAGAAAAGAGTTAGAGTCCGAGGATCCTTGTGGGTGTGCATGAGTCAACACTTTTATAAGATATGTAAATTAGCACTTTGAGTCAACCTTTTAGCAAAAGTGTAGACTAAAGTGTGCAAAAGGAAATCTAATGGTGCCCCTCTTGAGTTATGGCCCAATAAAAAAAGACAAGGAAAGTCATCACTGGGGTGAATGACCCCCATGATGGTCACTGATGTCATTAAAAAGAACAGGGACTAAATTGATGTATGAAACACTTTCACGCCACAATAAATGGCATCCTCCTCCGTAAGGGCGCAGTAGATAGATATTAAAGATTATAAATGATCTTAAAAATCAATAAGACAACACTGTGTAAAAAGTTAATTTAAAGGATGTGCTTATTTACAATGGTTGTGTTTCCAAATGTAGGCTACCACAACTCTGAGAAAACGTTTGCTGCGGTAACAAACGCAGTATGATGCTTTTCATAGTAGTACGCAGTATAAAACTGTCAAATCCATTTATTTTGCAGCAGGTTAGGCCAAGCTTAGACAGTTTCCAGGTGTGGAAAGTGGAAGTAAACAACAGCACGGCTAATGGCAAATATGGGTCCAACTGCAGCACCTCAGAGCTTCCTCCTCAGTCTATTAGAAAAGCATTTGTTGGAAAAGCTAGACGCTGGCAGCTAATGAGCTGCAAGCTATGTTAGCCAACCTGCTGACCTCCATGGGAAATGATAGTAGTAAGCTAATAAGCTAGCAGTTGGATCAGTTGGATCCTTGCCTTATAAAAGTCAGATCAAACTTTTAAATTAGGCCCTGCAGATCTAATAAGAGTGGAGATTCAGCAAGCCGCCAGCACTTTGCACTGTGGGAGACAGTAGGTGAGGGAGACGGGTCCGATGCATTCATAATCACTGCGACATCTGGGTGCTTCTGGCATACTGCAAAGCTTTGCTTTTGTTTTCACACTGTATGCTTAGTGTTGGTATACAAGCTACCTTAATGATGCTTTAAAAACAAAAGTGACCAGTTTCATGGGCTGCTCGGATTGAGTGCACCGCCACCCTCCTTCCTCTCTCTTCAACCACACCTCCTAGTGGCACAGACACACATAACCAACTCACACAGCCAAAGGAAAAAAAGGCATGGTCCAGCATGTGTCTCAACTTCCTTCCTCTTACAAACAGTCACACAACAGATGCAGGCGGGGAATCAGCGGCAGCTGGTTGGGAAGACAAGAACTGACAGAAACAGACAGGAAGGCTGAAGATGTTCCAGATTCTTGACCTTCAGGTGCGAACAGACCCCTTGTTGTTTTGAACAGTGCACATGTGAAACTTACTTCACCACTAAGGGCCTTGTAAATGCAGAAGTGAAGAAATAAACACACCAGTCTTTGACATTTACTAGTACATGTTCATATTTTAGTGAAACTGCTGTACTAGTGTGTTGAACCAATACATTTGAGCTCCGCTGAGCTGTACAGCCAGTGAAAACTACTGTATGGAGGGTTACAGCAAGCTTCTCCTTGTATTAGAAACCTGTAAATGCATTTCAATGGGTTCATTCTCACAGCAGAGAAGGGCTGTGGAGGTATTCTCACAGCAGAGCCGTGCATTCACGACCCCTGTGTTATCACGTGCAACATTTCGGCCATCCTATAAAAAAAAGTGACAAAAGCGATGTGTGGAAATGTGCGGCAGGCAGCACGGTCCGCTCCCGTCGGATGAAACACGGTGGTGGTTGTTGTTGTTGTTGTTGTTGTGTGTGACGAGATGTTTGTCTGAAGCGTGTTCCTGCAGGCAGCGTGCAACGGCGTCAACAGGTGCGCAGCTTCAGATCTGAACAGCAGACTACCCGACATGCAAACTTATGGAAATAAAACTTACACAAACGCGTGGTAGATGAACGCCCAGGTCCTCGGTCTCTCCAGCACGTTGTACAGGTAGTTTTGCAGCCGCCGGTAGCGCACGTTCCTCCGGCCGCTCTGCGCGCTGTATATGAGCGGCTTCCCCAGCAGGCTGAGCCGGGCTCCCTGCTTCCCCCTCAGGCTCTCGGACCCGGCAGCACCTGCCGCGGTGGTGGTGG
The DNA here is from genome assembly GCA_036023655.1 of Nannoperca australis. NCBI lineage: Eukaryota > Metazoa > Chordata > Actinopteri > Centrarchiformes > Percichthyidae > Nannoperca > Nannoperca australis. Next base: position 1,722 of record JAVQJD010033852.1, on the reverse strand, counting down.
ACAGCAAACCGTCTCCCGCGTTGTTTATCATCCTTCGTCCGGACTCCACATCTTTCGAGCCGTAGCCCTCGTTGCGGTGCCCCGGCGACGTCCTCATCCAGAGCCCGGTGCCGCCTTCGTCTCCGCTGTGGTTCCGGGGCATGGCATCACCAAAGCGGGCGTCGAGTGCGCGGAGGTCTTTTCGAGCATGCGTGTCCTGCGCCGGGAGCTGCGGCCTGGGCGGACAACAAACCACACGTGCGAGGCGCAGTCACGGGCGATGAGTAGCGAGTGAAACGGTTGCCAGTGCGGGACACGCTGTTCAGCGTCACACTTTGACCGCCCTCTTTCCTCAAGCCATTCAGCCTACACGGCTGCTGCCGCGCGTAAAGACGCCTCCGCGCCTGTCCCGTGCGCGCTGCTGGCCAATCGGACAATAGAAAGAGTTTGGAAACAGTGCGTGTCCGGCGGAGCTGGAGGGAAGAGACTTTACTACGTGTGTTCAGCACAGGCTTCACCTGCCTGTTGCTTCCACGCAACGCTGCGCATTCACGGCAGACGCACGTCCGCGCTGTGTTGAACCTCGTGGCTCAGGTTTAATCTCACTTCCACATCACATCTGCTCTCAGTCTGTAGGCGGTGTTTTTAGGGGGCTGTAGAAATGCAAATGAGCAGCCGTCGCTCCTCGTGTAATTTCATTTCACTGAAAGAGTTCCAAAGTAAACCACGTTTATTTAAAAGCCTATCAGGTAACGTGGATTCTGGGGGATTTCCCACTTGGTCGACTGGAACAGTAACCGCTGAGGACGGCTCACTGAACATCTGCAGAAAATATTAGTTAGTGTAATATATTAGTGTAGCCAAAAGGTTTTTTTTTTAGCAGCTAATAAGTCCTGTGTTGTGTTAACATAGTTTAATAAAAAGTTCTTTAATTCATATTTGATCCAATCTGCATAAGAAAAGCCTTGCAGCGACATTCAGGACTGGTGCTATCGTCACTTAAAAATCGGTTGCGCGTGTACATTGATTTGTACGGTAAAGCGTGTGGGCGCAGACGGGGACTTGGTGGTGCATTCATGTGCACTTCGTAAACTCGGTAATCTGTTCTCGAGTGGCCACGACAAAACGTTTCTATTGTTTTCTTACTTTCCTTTGTTGAAATACAGCTGTCAGTGCTTTCTTGTTATTTCACTCCAGCATTTTTCAATAAGTAGATGCTAAAATCATAAAAATATCCCGCTCTTCCACATAGGCAGATTCAATAACAATTACATTCATTTTCCTCGAAAGTACTTTGTATGTTTGTTAGTTTTTTCCCCCACTACATATATCATATAACATTACACCTATAAAGTGGTGTCGACTTCATGATCATATAAAAAGTAGTAAATGAACGTAATCCTATTAAAACCAACAGTCCCACTCTACAAAGAAGGCCAAAACAAATCGGGCCCCTGAGTTGAAATGTTGACATGCCATTAACGGTATCTTTTAAGCGATTTAAGTTATTAACTCGCTATTTTAGACTTGCTTTGTTTTATTGATTTTACAGTCTGTTTCATTACGTTTCGTTGTATGTTATCAAGATATTTAATAACTGTTTGCTTAGTGTCTTTGTAACTTGCTTATATACACTACCGTTCAAAAGTTTGGGGTCACCCAAACAATTTTGTGTTTTCCATGAAAAGTCACACTTATTCACCACCATACGTTGTGAAATGAATAGAAAATAGAGTCAAGACA